>BQNB010034399.1:0-51629 GCA_026074375.1 Tanacetum coccineum
TAAATGATCTTCAACAATGCATCAAGTTCCCTCGCCTTATTACCATTAACTAACGGATGCAGCAAATCATCACGAACAATGTAGAAAGACAATGACGACTGGTCAACCTTGTGCGATTCCTTTACATTGTCACCCAACGACGGATTTGAATCGTTGTAAAACGACACTTATCCAAAATGATGTAGTGTTTTCAAACTTGTAACTTTTATTTATAATTAATAAGAAAAGCCTCAGCACACGGCTGCAAACCTTGGGTGTTAGGCGTGTGCCAGCCAGCAACAAACTTTCCAAACAATAGATATGTAACAGCGGGAAGTATAAACAGAATATTAGATGTGGAGAGTGCATTGTTTGCTTCTTATCCAATTCACTCATGGTGTCTGCCCATTTTATCTTCTCTTGAATAGTGATAAGTAAATTGTCTGATGTACCCAACCTTCAGCAATAAAATTGATTACAAGTGAGTTATGATAAGCACAAAGAAAATTTGCAAAAGATAACCATGTCCATATTCGCTTCATATAAAAAACTACAAAAGAATGTTAAATGTATCCGATTTGTGTAAAAAAGTAAGCTCGTTTACCAGCATCAGGAAGGCCTTCTTTTTGTATAAGAAATGCTCTCCTGTTTTCGTGATTAAACACTCTGACCATATGAGGAGAACCAATGTAGACTCGATCCACCTGCATCATAATAGTCGGTTACATAGCTATCTATTAATGGGGTGTTTAGGATTGCTTATTAATACCAGAAAAAAGGAGTTTAACCTATGTTTCAAAGGTGAGAGCGTTTCCTTGTTTAGTGAAGCGTTCTTTATGGTGTAGATTGTCAAGATAATCCAGCGTTTCCAGACTTTCTTCTCTAACTTCATTGATACCCGACACTAAGAAATATGTGTGATATGCAATGGAGAGACTAAATGCCTTACACCTGAGATTTCTTATATTTGAGAACTGAAACTTATATTTGACGGCAATTACGAATTACTAATTACTAATTACTTACAAACAAATTTATAAATATGCAGAGTATCTAGATTAACAATGAAAATCATGAGACACTAATCACAGTTGTAGAAAAAATAAAAAAAATTACAGAAAGAATGCTTTTGGGGTCAACCTAACCAATTTTGACCCGTAGCATATAATTACCAATTTTGACCCATTTCATCACGTCAAAAGGTCAAATTTGTGGTTCCATACGTGTAACAAAATCAAGAAGTACTTGAATAATTGAATATAAAAGTTTCTTTCATTCATAAAAATGCCTTTACAGTAATATGTCTTACCTGCAAAAGAACACCCATCTATTCTTATGACAATATAACGATCTTGCTTCATTTGGTGCTCAACCCGCCACTCATTCAGATGCTTTTCACCGATACTAGACACATTCTGCTTTAAATTACTAAACATATGGTCAGTCTATCTAAATATTCCGTAAGATTCTAAACAGACCCACTAAACTGGTATTTTTAACAACATCGATTGAAAAACGATTATAGACATTTGCATACTGTTGACTTTGGAAGTAACAATAGCTACAACTCTGAAATGGATTAACTGGGAAGAAAATTAAGTAAGTAGAGGCAGAAAGTTAGGACACATGATCAAAAGAGCAAAAGAGGACGGTGTTTAATTAGGTGTTTAATTGAGCAGGGAATTTACAGTAATTGACGTATATGAATCTATCCTATATATGATGGAAGATAGTTTAGAAAACCAAGCAGCCATTAGACAAAGTTCCTTTACACCAAATAACAGAACCAGGTGCCAAAATACATACTTGTATCATAGTAAGAAAATAAAGCACGCCAAGTAAGGTATAACACAGGATTAACATCTTAAAATGCATGGATCTTGGCCAAGGCTGTGGATGAATCAAGAACTCTGTGTTCTAGCTCTACCTTCTTTTCCATTGCAGCCTACATGTGCGAAAAATCAAAATTCAGTAGACAAAATGAAATAATCAAAGAAATTTAGAGGAACGTGAAAAAGAAGCAGCCTTTTAGCGAGTCCCGGCCATCTTGGTAGCATTGTGTGCATCACGTTCATCTTCTGCTCGTCGTTCTACAGATTCAAGCTCCTCCTTAATGGCTTGGAAATCGCATAGCCAACAATATCATAAATATACCACCCACACGAATTAGAAAAAAACACAACACTCAATGCATCACTTTTTGGCAATAACCAGATCCTTACTTGCATCATCCTTGTTTCACTTAGCTCTCTATTCCTCATTATTGACTCCATATTTGCCTGGTAAAAAGTAAGCCATTTGGTCTTATTAGTTTGAGCGATTCTTTTATCCTTGGTAAAAAAACAAACAAAAAAATACACAGGAGATAGTTATCATCAGTTTACTTTTATGACAACCGACGAATGATTTACCTAAAAATTATGATAACATCATCATGTATTTTTCGGGAACGTTGAAATCCATGCATCATTGCTTGCAATAATAATATATCAGACCAAAACAGTGATATATAACATATAGAATACTTTTTGAAAAAACACATCATATTCAAAAGCCATGATATTTAAAAAGAGAAAATAATGCTTCACCTGTGCAATATCTTTTGGTTTTTTGCTATTGAAAATATCTGAATCCTCTTTTCATAGTAAATTTCTCAAATCATTGAGAAGAAAAAACTCAAATAAGTTACCAACATTTAACATTTTTTTGTCATTACGAACATATGCACGATTGCTTTCATACTATTGATGATAAGATGTAACTCAAATAAGAGTGCATGTTACACAAATGATCTGAATGTGCAGACACGTGTAAGGACTCACTCATTGAATTATCCAGAAAGAACAATAAAAGATATTAAATTATGGGAAAAAAATTAATGACATTCTAACCTTAAAAAGATTTTTGGAATGAGCTACAATAGTAATGATAGTGATGAAATCTCGTACCTTATTAATATATTGAATGAAACCAAAACTTGTATGTTCCTAATTTATCCTTTGTTCCAGAATTTCCTATTATATTGACTTTTAAAGTTACAAAAACTTGTCCATTAATATCCTCCCAATGTTATTTTTTAGTTTTAAGTATAAATCTAAAAACTTAGTTTGACAATACCTTTGATGTCACCATGAAGTACTTGATTTACATGAGAGTAGTGAAGACCTGTCAAAAGTTGTCTAATATAACACTTTGAAATAGAGGAGCCGGTAAGTATGTGAGTATACCATCTGACCATCCATGAACAAAACATCATTACATTACTCGTACCTTAATCTGTGGAATAGAAAACCTCATCCTCGGGAATGCAGGTCACATAATAAAGAAGAAATAAAATTCTCACTCTTCCTTTGTAATTGAGGCAGTGCTTGTTAAACACAACATTAGTATCTGGTGAATGAAAATAACAAAAACAAATCAAGATAGATTCAAAAGTACTCATATATCAGATAAATATATAACCCCACATCTATAATCCTACATGTTTTATAATGACAATACCAATCCATATCTATGATTAAACTTTTATCGACCCCATAGCCATACCTTTAAGCTTGTTCCTGGAGGAATAGGCTTGCTGCCCCATGAGTACTACAATGCGTAGAAACAATAAAGACATCAGATCTAAAATCACATTAGTCCAATACAATCCGATTAAGAATATTTCATAAAACCTATGTGCACCTTAATTTGTTTGCCATAAAGAACAGATTGGGTGTTCCCCATTCGAATAGCTAGCGCAACCTTAGCATGGTTACAGTATCTAATGAAACCAAAAGCTTTGGCACGTTGCACCCACACATCCTCAATCACCCCAACACAAGTGAATGAAAGTGACGATGAAGCTCAAGCTGTGTAACCTGCAATTTACTGAGACATTAATTTCATTTGTTTTTTTTATTTTGAAATGATATTATACCATATGTCCAAATTAGCTGTCTCTTTAACATCCTCTGTAAAGCAAGACATTAGAACAATTAGACCACTTTCAAACAAGAGGTGTCAGCAAAGCTAAAAGGTCGACAACTATAAACGATATGGAACTTGTGAAACTACACGAGATAAATTTGATAGTTATTATGCTCACCTAAAGACCCATTTGTTAGATCCAGCACACTTTTTGAATCTGATACGTGATTCTCGTCACCAACACCAGCCCCTTTTGTAGCCCAGTTTTAGCGTATATGTCTACTTCCAAGCCACTTACCTGATCAAGTAAAGCTAAAACTTGTTATCGAAGGGTAACTATGTGACTAACTAAAACACAATTAGCTTTGTCGGGGATGATGTGGATGAAAAGCTCAGGCTGTCCATCTAGCTTGCTCTTGTCGGTTAAGCTCTCAAATCGGATTTTGTCAAGAGCCTGCAAATAGTGTTCATATAAATTTAATCACACCTACGTTGCACATATATGTGGTCTTTGTGTCAGAGCTTGAATCCTGTTGACACAACCTTCACCTGAATATTGAAAATCACAAAAAAAGTTAGATAAATAAGATAGTTTTGAATTACATGTTTTCTTGATAAAAATTACGTTTCTGTAGATTTGGATGAATATATGGAAAATAATTATAGAATTTATCTTTTAAGATAATTATGGAGTATATATTAAATATGATATCATATGCCTTATTAGACATATTTCGTATTTTCATGCTATTGGGTGTCATGTCATCGTTGAGGTTGCATCCAGTCACTAAATCATATTTATTCAGTCATAGTTAGCCCCAACGTGACACGCCTAGATACAAATTTAGGTTTTATATTACATGTTTTCTGTTAATAAGTTACGTTTAGTGATTTGGAGTAATATATGGAAATATTATAGAATTTTATCTTTTAAGATAATTATGGAATCTGATATTAAATATGATTATCATAGCCTTATTTTTATAGCTATTGGGTGCCATGTCTTCGTTGTGGTGCGGAATCCGTCAATATCATATTTATACAGTCAATAGTTAGCTCATATATATGTTATATATTTATATATAGATTATTATGTATAATATTTTTATGTATTATATATACCATACACTATTTATATTATACATACTATAGTATATATATATATACATACATATATATATATATATATATATATATAAGGGAAAATTGCATAAATGTGTACTTACCTTATACCCAATTTCAATTTAAGGTACTTAACTTATTTTTTCCCAATTTAGTATACCAAACTTTTTTTTGATTGCAATTAAATACAATTAACAGTTTACCATGTTACCAGCAGGTCACCTTCTTCACTTACATGATTTTCCAGCGACCCCCGAGCACCACCACCACCAACAGCCAGCCACAGCCACCACCATGACCCACAATTGCAGAAACTGATGTGTCTTTCTTAATTCGTATAAGGGGGAATTGTGGTGGGATAATTCAGTACCCAATGATCTTTACCTAAGGATTTTAATAAAAATTATCATAAGTGTTAGATAACCTTTAAACATTATTCAGGTCACTAAATGAATAGACATTCAATGAGTTACCTTCAAATCCTTAACCTGAGTCTATGAAAAAGACTTAATCATTCTATGAGGCGCCACTCAGTTAATGAAGTCCCTGAGCCAAAGAAGAAGGTAATAGGTTCAATGAGTTATGGCAATAAGCTCACTGAACCCCATATGATATCCTCAACATTAGAAGAAGCTGACGACAAGAGTCTAAAGAATAGGCGGGATATGTTTGAATGGATAAGATCAAGTACTTATCCACCCAAAGTCAAACTATCCTGTATAGGGTATAAGAACAAGGTCAGTGTCATCACTAACATTAGAAAGTGTGTTGTCCCTTACCTTGAATAGAATGTGTAATATAGACAAGTGTACGAATGTACTTGTCCAATCAACGTGGGGACACGCACTTATCACCCATGTGGGTCTGGCCCTACCTTAGCACTATATAGAGAGAGTCTTGTGAAGGAGTAGGGTTCACGTTTGTGCACTTAATGTTTTATCATTCACAAACTACCTACTCCTTCAAAATCAACTAAGTCCCTAAACATAATTTAGTTGGTTAACATAGTTGTCAACTTAGCATAATACTTTGGTTTATGTTAAGTTGTTAGTGAGGAGATCACTCGTACATACATTGTCATTTAATCCCCATTGTTGTTCCGCAAACAATGATGTATAATTCTAAATAAGATTTATAATGGATTAAACATTGAAAAAGTTTTGTGTTCTTTACTTATTGTCTTTACTTTTATCAAAGTATTTTCAATACATTACTTTCAAGTCATGAGTTAATTTATGTTAACTTTATAGTATTGGTTAACTAACTCAAAGGGAACAACAAGTGGTATCAGAGCAAAAGGTTTATAAAACTATTAAACACTAAAACTGCTCAAAAAGTTTTTAAAACCTAGATCTTATTATGGCTGCTGAAATTATGTACCCTAACTAGTCAATAAGAAAGGAGGTAGTTATTCAGCTATTGCTCCTAGACTAGAAGTTGGTAAATTTAACAAATGGAAAAAGCGCATGCTTTGCTACTTAACAGGAATGGAACCCTACTACATTCAATGTATTATGGATGGTCCTTTCCAACCTAAGACCGTTGATGGTGCTAACAACCTGTAGCTCAATGGTCGAATGATGAGAGGAGGGTAGTCAATCAAGACCAAAGCCTTAAAAGCATCATTATATCATGCCTACCATATGATATAATGGAGCCAGTCATTAGATGTGAGACAGCTAAAGATACATGGACTGACTTGGTTCATAGCTTTGAAGGTCCCTCAGATACCAAGGAAAACATGATCATGGATCTGAAACTTGAGTATAATACTTTCAGAGCTAAACCTTCTTAAAGTCTCTCTTAGACATATACCTGATACAAGACCTTGCTCAATCAGCTTTTAAACGATGGAGTCAAACTGTCTAAACATGAAATCAGTGTGGGTTTCATGAGCAGTCTCCCTGAGAAGTGGCTTAGCTTCTCTTAGGGACTAAGAAACGCTAATCATACTCAGACCATTGACCTTGCTGACATTTATGAGAGGTTTGTCTATGAAGACAACCTGATCTCAAGGAGATTCCCTGAGACCAAAAAGGCCCTGATAACTGCACCCTCAACCTATCCTATATCAATTGCTTTCTTTCCTAACAATATTGTTTAGGATTTTCAAGAAAATTCTGATGATGAGGTTGATGAGAGAACCAATGAGAAATATCTAAGAGATTTAGATATTGAGTTTCATGAAAGAGCCCTTTTGGCTAGGTTAAAATGTTTTATAAAAAGGAGAAAAGTTTTTCTAGTCAAAAAGCAAATGAAAACACTAAGTGTAATAAATGTGGTAAAAATGCCATTTTGCAATAGATTGTTTTCAAAAATGTCAGAACCTTTTTATAAATCATCAGTGTCAAACTCTTCTTTAGTGTCTAGTGGGTTTCAACCTAAGTTTACACCTAAACTCATTCAGTCTTCACAACAAGTTCATAGTAGTCAAAATGAACCTAAGTGTCAAAAAGATTACAAGACTAAGTACCAAAATTTGAAAGCCAAACTTGCACTTCTTGAGGCTGGTCCTTCTACTAATCAGTCTCCAAAACCTTTTCAGTCTAAAAACAAAGGTCTGGTAGCTAAAACTTTTGACTGTGATGAGGAAGAAGTGTCTGATAATGAGTAAATGACACAAGTCAAGGTGTTGATGGCTCTTGCTGATGACGAGCTTGTTGTTGGAAAGAATCATTCTAGAAATGGTGAATGGATTGACATCATTATGAGAAAGAGACACATCAGGAAGCCTATCTGGTACCTGGACAGTGGATGCTCAATTAGTATGACTGGTGTCAAGAGTTATCTGCACAAATATGAGGAGCAACCAAGTCTTAAGGTAGTATTTGGTAATAATTCATCTTGCATTACCGAGGGATATGGTTCAAGAAATTGTGTTGGTATAGTTTTCTCTAAAGTAGCTTTTATAAATGGTCTAAAATACAACTTAATTGGCATCAGTCAACTTTGTGATGCTAAATATATTGTTCAATTTGATGATAAGCAAAGAACAATTTTTAATGCAAATAAAGAAATTGTGTTGATATCCCCAAGGAGAAATAATGTATACGTTCTTGGCATGTCATCACTGACTCCAAATGGAGCCTGCTTCTTTGTCAAAGCCTCTGAAAGTGTTAACTGGCTATGGCACAAAAGGATATCACATCTCAATTTCAAAAATATTAATAAACTTGCTAAACAAAACTTAGTTCTTGGCCTTCCCTCAATTGTTTTTTCAAAGGATAATCCATGCTCAACATTGAAAAAAGGAAAGCATCATAGAGCTTCTTTCAAAACAAAGAAAAAATTTCTCAATCAGGAAGTGCTTGCATCTTCTTCATATGGACCTATTTGGACCAGTTAGTCCAATATCCATAAATCATGAGAAAGATACCCTAGTCATTGTTGATGAGTATTCAAGGTACACATGGGTTCACGTTCTCGAGATGAAAAGTCAAGCAACTGAAATAATAATGTCCTTTATCAGAATGATTGTAAACCAAAACGATGTCAAAGTCAAACAAATCATAACTAATAATGGTATTGAGTTTAAAAATTCTGAACTTAAGAGTTTTTATGATGAGAAAAGAATTTCTCAGAACTTCTCTTTTCCCTACACACCTGAACAAAATGGTATGGCTAAAAGGAAGAATAGAACTCTCATTGAGGCTGCTAGAACAATGCTGAATGGTTTAGTACTCTCTAAGCACTTCTGGACTAGAGCATTCAGGATTGCCTGCTACACTCAAAATAGATCAATCATTATCAAAAGACATGATAAGACTCCTTATGAAATATTTAGAGAAAGGATCCCTGATATAAGCTACATTCATGTGTTTGGATGTCATGTGTTTATTAATAATTACAAGGATCATTTAGGCAAATTTAATGCAAAGGCTAATAATGGATACTTTCTAGGATACTCCTTTGTCTCTAAAGCTTTCAGAGTCTTTAACACTAGAAGATAACAGGTTAGGGAAACTTATCATGTTATCTTTGATGAGAGTATGGAAGCCATCAGGTTCTCCAACACCTCAGTAGATGAAATTAGTATAGATGATTCATCTAGATATCCACCTGATGAATATGTTCATGAGGATGATCCATCTAGACAATATCGAGAAAATTACGATATTTCATAATACATTACACCTCACAATCGTTCATTAACTGAACTTACAAAAACAACTCATGTCCCTAAAGTAATTACTCCAAATGAGCAAAATATTCCTCACACTGAGGAACCTAAAGGTTCTCTTGACTTGATAAATACTGAAGGGACACATGAACAAATAGTTTAGAATGAACAAGTCAACAAACATCCCACTGAACAACATTTAAGAAAGAATACTAGAACCTCAGTATCCATTACTGATCCTTCAGTCCCTCAATTTACTTAGTCTCCTATTTCTCATCTAGCATCAATAAGTTTAAATCATGTACCTCAGGATAGATGGTAAAGAGATGAGCACATTAAACTTGTAAATATAATTGGTGAACCTAATGAAGGCATGCTTACAAGAAGCATGGTTTCCAAACTGATAGCCGCATTAACAAGTGAATGTCTATTTGTTGACTTTCTCTCTGAGATTGAACCTAAAAAGGTCTCTAAGGCACTGAAACATCCAGGGTGGGTTGATGCAATGTAAGAAGAGTTGAATCAGTTTTATAGAAACAAAGTTTAGACACTTGTTCCACTCCCAAGAGGAAAGATGACCATTGGCTCTGAATGGGTGCTCAAGAACAAGAAAGATGAACTAGGAATTGTTATCAGGAACAAAGCAAGACTGGTTGCTTAGGGTTTTAGTCAAGAAGAAGGGATTGACTATGATGAAACCTTTGCACTAGTGGCAAGTATGGAAGCCATTAGGATCTTTCTAGCTTATGCTACATAAATGAACTTCATAGTTTTTCAAATGGATGTCAAAAGTTCATTCCTAAATAGTAAACTAAAAGAAGAAGTTTATGTAAAACAACCTCCTGGCTTTGAAAGTAGTAAGTTTCCTAACTATGTCTGCAAGCTTGACAAAGCCCTTTATGGACTAAAACAAGCACCTAAGGCATGGTATGAGACTATATCTACTTTTCTCATCCAAAACAAGTTTGTTAGAGGAAGGATAGATAACACTTTTTTTTATCTATAAATCTAAAAGAGGTGTTCTCCTTGTCCAAGTATATTTGGATAACATCATATTTGGCTCAACAAATTATAAACTTTGTAAACAGTTTGAGAAACTTATGACAAAGAAATTTGAAATGAGTATAATAGGTGAACTCACTTACTTTCTTGGATTTTAAATCAAGCAGGATGATAAAGGAATATCCATTTGTCAAGAAAAGTACAATGGACTTACTGTAAAAAATATGAGATCTATGATAGTTCCTTAGTGAAGACACCCATGGTTCCTCCAAACAACTTAGGTCATGACCATGCTGGCAAACCAGTAAATGAGACCTTATATAGAGGAATAACTAGGTCACTGATGTATCTAACTACAAGTAGGCCTGATATCTAATTCCTAACATGTTTATGTGCTAGATATCAATCTAATCCAAAAGAATTCCACCTCATAGTTATAGAGAGAATCTTCAGGTACCTAAAGGGTACTCCTACTCTTGGTATATGGTATACAAAATGCTTAGGATTTGATCTCAAATGATACTTAGACTCAGACTATGCATGATGTAATATGGACAGAAAAAGCACTTCAGGTGCATGTCAATTGCTTGGAGGCAAGTTAGTGTTTTGGAGTGGAAAGAAACAGTAGCCGGTGGCTATGTCCTCTACTGAGGTTAAATATGTTGCTGCTGTTCTGTGTTGTGCAAACATTCTCTGGATGAAAAGTCAACTCAGTTACTATGACACTCATTACCATCTTTTGTGACAACACTTGTGCCATTGCCATATCCAACAACCTTTTTCTTCATTCAAGAAAAAAACACATGTTTTTAGATATCATTTCATCAGGGACCATATCCTAAAAGATGATATTGTATTGCACTTCGTCCCAACTGAATATTAGCTAGCTGACATACTCACAAAGCCACTGGATGAACCCACCTTTACAAGACTAAAATCAAAACTAGGCATGTTGAATATTGATTAGTCAGTCCCTCTGACTAATCATGTTTGTTGCTACAACATTGACTAAGATCTCCTTTATGTTTTAATGATGACAAATAAACATTCGTAAAACATAAAATCACAAATGGTAGCTTAAATCCGCAAAACCGGATTTCACCATCTAGCGCGTTGGGCACGCGTCAGCGCGTGGCCAGCGCGCCACACGCAAAATTCATTTTGCGGATTTAACAATTGTCGGCTTTCCTCTTACCTGACACATGTGGAAACTTCAATAAAGGTATGTACATGATATTTGAGCATTTGAGAACACTCCAAATGAGGTTTAGACTTAGAGAGGAGATAAAACGAATCCTCCTATTTTTCTATAAAATGCCAACTCAAATCTTTTATCAAACGCCTCTAGCCAAGGTCAAGACTTCTTTCTAAACCTAGTATGATCATACTTCCATATACCAACAAGCAAAAGTAATCATTTGACCTTAATCCGGATTTACGTTGTTCCTAATCACGTAACAGGTTTTACTCCCTTATTGGTCAAACTAAGTCAAAGGTCACTTTGCTTAAACACATCCTTTCCCGTTATGGGATATGCTTTACTTAAGATGCAAAGCACTTAGCTTATTTGCATTAAGATGATTAGTGATCAAATCTATTGTTGATTATCATGGATTAAATTCTATATGACTAATTAAGTTTGTAGTGTTTAAAAGTTAATCATACTTTGACTTTTCTCACTTCGTTACCCATACAAATGTTTTACAAACTCACATGTATTCCTCACATGTACAAGTCCTCACTTCCTTTACACAATACTTCTACCTATTCTTTTTAATCACTTGCTTACCCTTCTTACCCAACAAGTGATTTCATCTTCCACACACACTCGAAACATCTTCTTCCTAAACAATCTCGTAATCACGTTTACCCACTCTTTCCTCTCTTATTGGCAATGTGATTATTTACGCAAATCAATCCTTTGATTTCATACTTATCTTCATCTTCATCTTCAAACCTTCATACACATAAACCTTCACCAAATAAACCTCAAACCTTATCCTCCATATGCCAACTCACATTCCCTTACACAATGTACTTCTCTTGTACTTGTTGTACTTCTATATCCCCTACATTCTTAACCAAGATATCCCATATCTTTTCAAACCATTCTCCACCACATATTTACTATTCACCTTCGTCTACATACAATTCAAATTACATACACTCACACATACTCTCATCTTAACCCTTGATCAAGACATGTCACCAATCCAAGTTCTCACACTCTTTTCTCAACCCTTGGATAACCTCTCAAACAAACACAACAAATACACTTTCCCTTTTACCCTTGATTAAGCCACCTCATTAATCCAAATTCCCTCATTCTATTCTCAACCATTGGATTGATCTCTCATCTCAAACAAACACAACCTCTCTCACAAACACTCTCTTTTTACTCGCACAACAAGCACACCTCTCTCTTTAGCCTTGATTTTGCCACCTAACCAAGTGTCCTCTTCACATCCTCACCCTCTATTTCAATCTAAGATCAAGAGGCTCCCTTCTATCACATCATGTCACATCATGACAACTCACACACAACTCATTTATCCTTATCTAATATTTGTGTAAATGAATTTGAAATTTAAATTTTAAATCCCCCCTCCCCTTTCTCTTAAAGAAAATAATATTTTAGGAATATTCTCTTGTACCCTAACTAGAAATTTCAAATATTTAGTTAGATCCCAACTAAGCTAGTTAGACTTTGAGGAATACCCAAAATACTCCTTTTCGATAATCCTTTTCTCTCTTTTCATTATCGGATAAGCAAAGCGCTTTTAATACTTCACAAACGTTTTTATCAAATGGCTATTTGAGTTGGTTGACCTTGAGCATAAGAATGATTGAAAGTTCATAGCGTGAAGTAAAATTGGAGGTTTAAGAAGTGCGGGTGTTTAAAACGCCAAGTCTCGAAAAAAACAGCTTTGGGAATCTGGCGCGTTGACCACTCGCTGGGGCGTGGGCAACACGCCAGACACGAATTATATTTTGACAATTTGTGTTCCTTGGGCTATAAATACCCACCCTTGGCCTTTATATTCCTCATATCTTGCAAACATTCTTTCCTCTCTTTTCTCTTCTCTAATCCTCTAAGTCTAAACATCAAGTGTTCTTAATCTTCTCTTCTATCATCCATTGAAGAACACACATATCCGCAAGAGAGCTACACAAGTACCTAATCTATATTTGTGTGTTAGAACTTGGTACACCATCGAGTCTCTAGGCTAGGTTAGAACTTGGTACACCATCTATCTTTTTATTCAATTGAGTTATAAGGGAAGTCCTGTATCCAGAGATCAAGCCTAGATCATTGAGGATCTAGTTAGGGTCTGATAAGCTTCTAAGGGGAAGGCATTTAGATTTCATAGGTCGAATCACGGGTTCTTAGGGGTGGATTCCGAGGGTGGAATACCGTAGGTAGTAACTCTTCTGTGTGAGCGTCGAGCTTTATTGAAAGTCGGTGGAGTTAAATTATAATACGGTTTATAGTCCACCATAAGGATTATGCTAGGAATAGTATCGGTGTCGTGGATTCGTAACTGGATGTACGAAAGGACTAAACCCCCCTTCCCAAACCAGTATATATCATGGTGTCTCTTTTTCTCTCTATCTACTTATTGTTCTCATTACAAAGTAGATTAGTACACCACTCGGCTCTTTCAAGACTTGAAGTTTTATAAACTTCAAAAAAGTCAAGAAAACCGTATTCATCCCCCCCTCTACGGTTCTATAATTGGTATCAGAGTAGATTACTCAAGTTTTCAAGAGTTAAAATCTTCTCGAGAAGTCTTTTTAAGTTGAAAACTTCTTTTTCAAAAATTCAAAATCCTAACTTCTATTTTTGAAAAAGTTGAGTAAAGATCCATGGCTCAAGAGAACTATGTTCAAAGGTCTTCTATGCAAAGACAACCTTTACTAGAACCAAATGGGTTTTGTTTTTGGAAAGCCTGATTTGAGGCTTACATAAAGTCCAAAGATATTGACTTATGGCAAGTCATCCAAAATGGTAATTTTTTACTTTGAAGTTGAAGACGAAGAAACAAAGTTAATGAAGGAAACTCCATATGAGCTTCTAAAGGATGAGCAAAAGAAGCAACTTGGTAAGAATAATGAAGCCAAGATGAATCTTTACAACACCTTACCACGTAAGGAGTATGAACGGGTCTTCATGTGTAAAACCGCTAAGGAAGTTTGACATACACTTATCATCACTCACCAAGGCAATTCACAAGTTGAGAATGGAAGGATTAATCAAGGCAATTCACAAGTTAAGAATTGCAAGATTGTCCTTCTCACTCAAGAATACGAGAAGTTCTCAATCTCCAATGAAGAAACTATTGATAGCGGCTTTACATGATTCAACGATATTGTGACTAGTCTAAAATCTTTAGATCTGAACTACTCTAGCAAGAATCACATGAGAAAGTTTCTTCGTGCTCTTCCATTAAAATGGAGAGCCAAGGTAATGACCATTGAAGAAGCTAAAGACTTGGCTACTCTCCCTCTTGACGAGCTAGTCAGGAACCTTAAGGTCTATGAAATGATCTTGGATAATGATGACGCAGTCTCCAAGACCCTCACAAAAGAAAATGTCAAATCTCTAGCTCTCAAAGATGAAGTCAGTAGGGATCAAACTAGTGATGATAGTGATAGTCAAGATGGAAGTGATGAAGACATAGATGAAGAAGAAGCTGAGGCATTCAATTTGTTGGCTAGGAACTTCCGTAAGTTCTTCTGCAAGGGTAATCGGTTCGGACGTGGAAATCGATTTGGTAATGGTGGAAATCGGTTCAGTAAAGGCCGCGGTAATAGATTTGAAGACAAAGGTGGTGTAAGCTCAAAGAAAAATGGAGCATGCTACAATTACGGAATAGAAGGGCACTTTGCTAGTGAGTGTAGACAGATAAAGGAGAACAAGGATTTTATAGGAGGAGTATGAAGCGATAGTGAAGACGGTGATGAACATCAAAACAACACAACATGAATGTCTCATGGCGATCGACTCAAAAGAGGTAGTATCCAAACCATCTAGCTCTAATATCGATTTAAACATGATTGATTTGCAAAAGGAGAATGGGGAACTCCTAAAGTTTAACATGGATCTTACTAAAACTTTTAAAAAACTTTTCAAAGAAAAATGTGCTCTCAAAGATAAAAATTCAAAACTTTCAAGTAAAATCAATGATCTTGAAATTGAAGTAAAGAAACTTGTTGATAAAGAGGTGGTTGAACCTTCTTAAAAGTGTGTTGAACTCACACAAGAGGTTGACTCTTTAACGAGCAATGTTTCTAAGCTTCAAGATGAAGTATTGAATTTTTCAAAATTCAAATTAAGTAGCATTGCTTTAGATGATATGCTAAGTCGTCAAAAATTGTCCCAAGATAAGGAAGGTATTGGATTTTAAAAAATGATAAATCAACTTCCGCAAGTCTAAATAAACCAATAGTGTTTGTAAAACCAAGTCAAAAAGAAATTGTATCAACTAGCTTTGTTAAACCCGTTGTCCCTCAAACTCACTTTGCAAACATTCAAGGTCCTCAAGTACCGATTAGAAGAGTGGTAATAACATACTAAAAACATCACTCGGGCTCTCATAATAGACTTGGATACACACGACCTTGAGTTGACCCTAGACCTCTTTTACTCCCACCACATATGAGACCTTCAAACTCATATACCCCAAGACCTTCTATTCAAAATAACTAGTCTTTGAGAAGAATTTTTTTTATAACAACCAAAGGTCTTCATATCACCAGCCTAGCACCTTCCAACGAAGAGAAAACTCCTACCCAAATCAAAGGCTAAAAACACCTTGGAGCAGTGGACCAAACTTTCAAAACGCTCATGATTTTCAAAACAATCCTTGGTCCGCGTTCTCAAGGTACGGTCTACATAAACTATGTGCTTTACTACAAGACCCAAGAATGTTTAACTTGGGCACCGTATTTGCTAACCACAACGGACCCATAAAACAATGGGTACCACGATCGTTAATTCATATTTTCTTATAGGTGTGTCTTAAATGCGATCTACTACTGGACGATTGGATTGTGGATAGTGGTCGCACTAAGCACATGACCGAGAATAGAAGATTGTTTACTTCGTACAAGGCGTATGATGGTGGACATGTCGTATTTAGAAGCAACCTAAAGGGCAAGGTCATCGGTGGAGGTAGTATTACTCATGACTCCATCACAATTACCAATGTTAAGCATGTTAGTGGTCTAGCGTTTAACTTGATTAGTGTAGGTCAATTATGTGATGATGATTGTATAGTTTGCTTTACTAAAATAGATTGCACTATTAGTAAAAATGATAAAATGCTAGCTAATGGACATAGGAGAAATGGTCTATACACTTGCAAATAGGGAGATAACTTCAAACAACAAATTTGTCTTGCATCTGTGGTGGTTAACTCAATGCTTTGGCATAGGAGGTTGGGTCACGCCAATATGAGGTTAGTTTAAAACTTAACTTCCAACGAGCTAGTAAGGAACCTACCCAAGTTAAGCTTTGAAAGACACTTTTTTGATACATGTGGTTTAGGGAGTTAAGGTAATGCAAATAATAGGACTAGGAAAGATGTAACACCCCCATTTTCATATATCTCAGCGGAAGGGTCATTTGGGATGCTACGTCATAATATAACAACTCAAGCATAGAAAATGACTCAAAAAGAGGCGTTTTTAAATACATTCATTCGAAATAAAAGTTTACATCATAGGTCCCAAATTGTTTCATAATTCATACAACATTTTTGCAAATCATCTTCGAATGACTTTTATTTAATGGGCCTTCAAAACATTTAGGTTTCCATAAGCGACAACCAAAATCTCCATCGCCGAATTACCTGAGATAAAACATGCTAAAACGTCAACAATAATGTTGAGTGAATCCATAGAGTTTATATATACATAAACAATAAAATTTCCGAACACAAGTATCATTTCTCAATATTCATCGGGATATAACGATGTGGCCAAACAAAGTTATATCGGGGGATTATTTATAAGTCTCATGACATATTATGTTGGGGTTCCCAACAAGGTATGCCTACTATACACCCTCGCTATGAGTGCATATTATTCTCTATACAACGCATCCGTTGTGTCATATTCCCGACACTTGACGATAGCCAGTCGTCACGGATTGGAGGTGGCAGCCTCCAAATAGTACTATTTCATGTATAAGCGTCTACCATTTCCCGGTAGTTAACAATTCATGATTTCCGCAGGTCTTTTATCTAGCGAGTTAAGCTAACTTATAATAATAATCGAGGCAACTAGCATACAATCTCCCTTGTGTTCTATTTTAAAAACAAGCATGTTATCTCCCTCGCGGGTTTATAAAACAATTAAAGTGTAAAAATGCGAGGCTATGAACTCACTTGGTGATGTCGGAAGAGAATATCGATAGATAAGAACTTCGGGCGTAAGCGCGTCGATCAACCGAGACCTATACAAATTGTAATGGGTCTTAGGTTTCTAGCCGATAAAATTAACGATGACTCGTAAAATAAATAAGTATGTATATATATACATGTATTTTATATGATGATCATGACCTAATGATTTAATTACTTCACACTTAGGTTTTTAACTAGTTTCTATTTGCCATTTTTACTCTTATGGTCCAATATATCCCAAAAAGCCCAATAGGTCCCTAAGTAAGTCCATTAAGTGTTTAGGTTGATATTATTAACCCAAGACCAGGTCTTAGCCCATTAATTAAGCCCAAGTGGGTTGGGCTTAAAGCCAAGTCCAATATATCTATTTTAACACATTGGGCCTAGTGGCCTAATTAGGCCTTATGGCCCATTCAAGCTTGTAAATGAGTCTTATTATAAATTTTTGGGTTCTCGAGGTCGGGACATGTTTATTAACAGTAAGTTAACTTTTAAAAACTCCCAAGAAGTGGGTCCTACCACCTCAGGTTTTAGTTGTAAAAACGTTTTATTAGTTGTAGTGTCCGTGTAGACGTAAAATTTTATATACGTTTAGGTTTACAAAAATAGTCGTATTTTAATAACCGTAAATGATATAATTGAAAACTTTATATCCTTAGTTTCATAATTAAGTATATATTACAGATCCAAGACCATTCTTGTACTTAGTTTAAGTATACTTATACATATGAACAATTTACTACATAAAGGTCATGTTACAAATTTGGACTGAAATCTCACTTTCACCATTTTTGATGCCATTTACACACCATAAAGAGTTGGTTGACTATCCAATTGATTCATAATCTACATGATTTTATCTAGGTCTCATAGTTTTAACCTTTTAGTCAAATCAGTTCGTAAATATGACTTTTTATTCCATCTTTATAGACTGTCCAGAATTGACTACTTTTAGTGTTTTGATCATATCTCACTCAAAATTTACTTTCTAGAGGTGATCCAAATTGCTACATGATCCTAGAAGATTTATCTACCACCTCAAATTATCCAATCCAACCTCAAACCTACTAAAAATTACAGATTTTACTGTTCATTTCAGCCAATAATTTTTTATAGTTTTCCATCTTGTTTTAATGGTAATTTTAGCTTGATCTAGCCTAGATCTATGCATGCATGGTCATTTTTATTGCTTGATCATCAAATATCATACATGTACATATACATTTGGAAATCAAGAAAAATATAATCAAAAACTCATGAAATTTTACCACAACAAATGAAGACAATGATCGAATGATCAACAATAAACAACAAGACTTGATGTAGACTTCAAATCCAAGCTTAGTCTCTACCCAAATAACTTTTATAAAACCCAATTAACTTCAGCCCTAATATGAATGAGAACCTCCTTGAAATCCTCTTTAAATCACCTCTAAAATACAAGTAATACACTAGGAAATCACCTTTACTTCCACACTATTATTTGGTCTTGTGAAATTTTGTGAAATGAGAGTTTTTGTTGATGTAGGTGGCGTCCAAAATGAGTTGAGGGAGAGTGTTTCTAGATTTTTTTTATAAAAATGAGTATCTATGTGTTTTGGTAGTCAAATTGGGTTTATATGTGAAGTTGACTAAAATGACAAGTGTAAGCATTTGTAAAATGGTGGAACACAAGGTGGACACCTCCTACCTTGTTTTTGTCACCCCAATGAGGTGAGATTTTAGTGGGGTGAGTTGTTTAACTTGCCCTAATATTTGTAAATACGGGTATTATCAAAGTCCGATATTTAAAAAGGTACGATTTGTAGTCGTTTTTTGTAAAAAGTAAAAATAGTACGAGACACGAAAAATAAAAACGAATGCAACAAAATTATTTCTACGGCATTTTGACAATATATACGTCGATGCCTTACGTAGAATTCGCCGGTTCTTTGTAAACGTCGCGTAATTTACGAATGTAAGCCCTAATTCTCCGGTTAGTCGTGAGTTCATATCTCAACATAAAAATGAAAAATATAATTAATACTCGAGAATAAAATAACGACCTAAAATTGACGGTTTGTCACAACATTTCCTCTAAAAAGGATCTTCGTCCTCGAAGATCAATTCATCTTGTCGTCCGTTTCTTATTAAAGTCAAAGAGATGAGGATATTTCTTCCACATCTGATCCTCCCGTTCCCAAGTATATTCCGGGTTTGTGTGGTTTGTAGAGTTAAGGATGATGTCTTAAGGAAAGTTTAAAAATTAAAATATTATGTAAAAAGCTTGAAACCCTACATGATTGTTCTATTGTCTCAATCGTAACAACGTGGAATGTCTTATAACTTGTCCGGGCCGTTCACTTCCCAATCGAATGAGATTGTTGAAAGAACACATCGTAAGTTTAGTAGATGAGTCGTTGCTATGTTAGCCGGAGGAATTCCATTCCACAAAAGTTTTGGTTGTCATGCAATAGATGCGACAACTTACATATTTAATAGGGTTTATATTAGAAAATTCATTAATAAAACACCCTACGAAATCCTTAGAAATAGGAAGGTCGTCATTAGAGTACTTTAGGGTATCTTTGGTTATGTAAAGTTAATTTAATACGTAACACTAACGGTCATCTCACCAAGTTCAGACCTAAAGTCGTACGAAGTTTTTTTAGGATTACTCTCAAATTGTTAAAGCATACATAGTGCTTACAAGGTTAACAATGAGGGATTGTATGGAATCTCCTTAATGTTACTTTGGAGAGCTTGCCGAGCCTAAGTCAATCTTTCTTGGTTAGAGTTGATAGGATTGATGATGAACCAATAACTTTAAGATCTTAATGGGCCACCGTCATTACAAGTTAATTTCTCGAATAAAGGCTATCCTAAGAGTCTAAAAGAACCTAGAGGTCACCCAATAGAACAAGTAATTGGTGAGTTGAATAAGAGAACACTTAGGTCTAAGACTAAACAAGCTTAGGATTTTCGTATGACATATTCCAAAGTCTAAATTGCACGAGTCTAGTTGAGGTTGTTCATGGTTAACATGAACCATAGGATATTATCTTTGTTAGGAATTTTGTATACCAGATTTAATTATGTTAGTATTGTAGTTAGTTCTGATAGTATAATAGTTAGTACTGGTAGAAGGTTTATCATAGTTAGTACTGGTAGTATTAAATAGTTAATACTGTTTGTGTAATAGTTAAGTCTGCTTACGCAGAAATTAGTTAGAGTTAAAGATATGCATGAGATATCTTAGGAAAAGATATGCATTATCTTTATACATGCTTTGTAAAGCCCATTAGGGTTTCCTTAGTCTATAAAAGGAACCCAAGGCATAGTTGGTAGATATAGTTCTACAAAAGATCATAGAGATCAAATAGTAATCATAGTTTGTAATTTGTAACTTAGGCAGATACAAAGTTCAATATAAAAGTGTTTTAATTGTGTTCTTCTTTACATTGTTGATTAAATTTCGCATAATCAATAGTGGTTAATCATTGTTACTTTAGATTTATCTAAGGCAACAAACCCTTTACAAGCTAAACGTTAAGATCCATTAAGCAAAGGGATCCTACATAGTGCTTTTGGCAAATGGATTATATGGTGAAAATCTATAATTTCAAATGTTAGTTTATGGTCGATAGTTTATGTTACATTATAACTTGCACAACATGGATTTCGTATTTTTTGAATTCACTTAGAGTAGTTTATTAGATGTTTAGTAACTTTTATATGTATTTGATGTTTTGACTAATAACTTGGTGATATCTTATCTTATATATCTCATATCTCATATCTCATATCTATATATATATATATATAATAAAAGATTCAGTCCTATTATTTAATGTGTAGTATTAAAGTTTTGTAACTTTGGCTGTCAACATTGTACAATCCCATGATGAGAATGAATAAATGGAACAACTCAAATAACCATCCACATGCATATGAAGAGTTGCTAGAGTTACAACATTGATGAGGTAATAACCAACAGAATTCAAACAATCCTATGGTTACAAGATGCCATAATGGTTCCACCGCCCCATTATCTAAATCTCAAATTTATATGTTTGAAAGAGATTTGAGTGATATTATAGATGAAGGTCAGTATGCTGCTATTGTTGATTTATATATATTTTGATGTTAATGTTTTTATTATTAAGATATAAATTTTGTGTTTATAGGTGTTAATTTTGTGGAAATCATAGGGGGGGTGAATACGTTTCCATTAAAAATCTTAAAATGTTTCGTATCAAATTGCCGATCAAGCGTGATACAATATGATGAGTGTTCATACAAGTTATATACACATATTAATACATCGATTTACAACAATACAAACCAACACACAATATTCACATTTATTTAAGACATAATTAAAACTATATAATCAACACATCACACAATTGCAAGTATAAATATAAAGCGATAAATGCGAGTATAAATGTAAAGAGATAAGTGAAAGGAAATGCAAACCGGACACGATGATTTATAGTGGTTTGGTCACGAAGCACCTCTTCGCCCTACTCCACTCCCCGAGTACCCAACTCGAGAGTTACTTCACTAGTCAACAAGCTCCCTTAAGGTGGAGAAAACCGTACACAACGTTGCTTACACCGATTTACGACACAAAGCTAAATGTCGAGTTTTAATCTTAGCTAGAACCAATTTATCACAACACGACTTCACGAATTCTTCCCAACTTCACAACTTCTTCACAACTTCACAACTTCTTCACAACTTCACAACTTCACTTCACCACACTACATATATCACAACTATCTAACACTACTTGGTAAGATCGCCACTATCTAACTACAATACACACCATGATCACCATGATCAAGCAATTACATAAGTTTGGAATACATGGACTTGATCTATACATTGTGAATGTAATACATGTCATGAATCCCCTAAGTAGCCTACATAACTTCGTATCTTAATGATAATGAAAGTTCTTCTCTTGCACTTCAATGGATGGATGATTGGATCACATTTTAAACAAACTTATAATAAGTTAAGTGATCAAAGGAAAGGGTTTGAAAGGAGGTTTTAGATCTGAGAAAACTTTATGCAAAGAGGTGAGAAAATATGTGGAAACAATCCACTATTTATAGGCAATTTTTTTATTTTATTTGGGCGGTCCCCTTAATTATGGCCGGTCCTCTTAATTAATTAAGGGGCCGCCCATTTTTCAGACGCTCATTTTTTGTCATTTTGTGTGGAAGGTTTTTCTAGAACTTTCTAGCCGTTTCTAGGTAGAAAATTTGAATTCAAAATATTTATTTTGAATAAAACATTTCTTATAAATACAAAAATGTTTTGTATATATTTTAAAAATGTTTGTCCCATTTTATAAATGTAAGGTTTGGAAAAATAAAAATTTTCTTTGATCATTCAACAAATTAAAGTTTGTTTGTTCATACCTTTAGTGATTTACGTCGGGTGCGAACTTAAATTAATTGTTGAAGAAAACTTGAGACGTCGAAAGATGTTGACGAATTGATAATTTGTGATTACGAGTAACTTAAGCACTTTACATTACGTGTTATAAGTTACATGTTTGTCATCACCAAAACATAAAGAGAATGTATAGATTAAATATCGCAATATTTCTACCAACATTATTATTGGCTAAAAATACAAATAACTTAACATATCTTAAATATTTATGCTTGCTGTATAAAAAATATAAGATGATATGTATATAAGCTTTTATTTGTTTATTGTTTATAGATAATGATTTTTGTTGTAAATTATTTTTCGTTATTTATGAATTTTGCACTCAGTTAGAATATGAGAGTACCTAACACAATTTTAAGGCCAAACCGTAAAACTAACTATAGACTATGAAGATTGGTGTTTAAATTAACCTACACATCATTATGTGGATTTTTTTGTAAAAATTATGTGAGTGTGATCCTTAAGTGTGATTTAATTATATAATTGAGTCCTTATTGATGAATCAATACCTTTCAAATAAATTATCTTCTCACAATGTTGATTTTTATTGAAAATAATTTTTAATCAAGATATTGATTACTAAATTAATGCATAGTTAATCTAACGGCTTTTGCCCGCTCGATTAACCAAAACACTAATTTAAGTAATCCAAAATCACTAATCAATATTTCCACTTTTATAATCACACTTAATTCACTAAACAATTTATCACTCAACAAGCATAAATAAAATCTACTCACTAAGCATATTAATTAAGCTAACACTAACAACAAAGCAAACATAAACATTTTTTTATTATCAAATCTATTAAAAAAGCTACTACTAATTTAGAGTAAAAGAAGATGAGAAAGTAGAACCGTTTGATGAGAACGAAACGAATTGAACCACCCGCTCTTATAAACTTAATTAAACTTTTAAAGTTTAAGACTTTATTAGTTTTTATTTCACTAATTAATTAGTAAAGTTTTGAGCTTTATTAACTAACGAGATTTTAAGACCCGCGCTCCGCGGCGAGGTGTTTGCATACGCGATTCCTTTATGAACAAAGCTAATATCCAAACCCGACCTCTGTACTTATTATACAACTTGAATATCTTAAAGCAAAAAAATCCAAAACATTAGCCATCTCTATGATTCTTTCTTCTAAACCTGCATATGATATCACTAATTATACTCATAATATATATAGTTCGCTAGTTCAAGTGCATGACCAATTCGTCGCTTGAAACTTCCAATATCTTGACTTGTAAGGTCAGCAACTTCAACTATATCATTTGTGACCAGAGAGTTTTTGTACAAGAATTGGTTGATCAGCAATGGTATCGATGAAGAATACTAGTAATCTTTAATGTTATGATGCAAGAACTAGAGAGAGAAGTGGGTTGGAAGGTTTCTAGAGAGAGAAAGATGATAATGAATATTATGTGTGAAAATGTGAAAATGAAACAACCAACTAACCAACCCTCTCCAAGGCATGGAGAGGGTATATATATTACATACCATGGCCAGCCATGGGCTTTACTAAGCCATCCATGGGCCTTGGGCCAGACTAGCTTACTGGACTAATCAAATAATAAACTACGGGCTAAGACTATTACAACTTGGAAGTGACCGATACTTTTCTTTTTTCCAACAATCTCCCCCTAAGGGAGGTCACTCCATTTTACAAAACTTAAACCTAGCATGCTATGCTATATCTCTTAGTCTTTAGCTCGTAAACTTGACTTTCTCTTGTGAATATGTTGTAGTAATCTTTGACTTTAGGCTTGAGCTTGTTCCTTTATCTTTACTTGTAAGTGGATATGTGATCTTGAGCACTTGTGAGATCATCAACCAAACATAATCTCGTTTCGCCATCTTGTGACTTTGACTTCTTGTGATCTTGTGACATCTGGACCGACATGCTCATACCATTCTTGATTTGTTGACTTGGAAATCTTTAATGTTGCATCTTTCTTAAAATTCTTTACATTTAATACTTCGTCACTTCGAGAAAGACGTTCGGTATCAGAGTAGCGGAAGTCTTGAAATATGTACTTGAGCTTTCATGATGTCTTTATGTTTTGTCGGTCGGGTATGAGCATGTGGTTATGAATTTTGTAAGCCAACTGGAATCAGGTACCTTCACCACCATCTTTAAGTATCCTGCATTAAGACAGTTAGCAATAAAGCTGGGAGACGAATATGGCTTTGTCATTCGCCCGTGTTTGGTTGGAGTAACCTTCGAATCCGTGAGGATCGACCTGTGATCAGGTAGATTCAATTTAAGAAGAATCTCCTTGACAGGATTTCCAGCTGAAGTATATGTATTAGATTTATCAAACTCAGCATGTTCTCATTACCGGAACGTCTCAAAGCAGACAGCACGATAAAAGTGAACCAACGAGTTACTATCTCACTGATTGAAATAGAAAAATCGATTTGAAAATCACTCGACATGTCACTTACTAAAGTGTTTTTGTGACACATCGAGAGTGTTGATCATTTCAAAAATTCGTCATTAATCGTCAATTCATAACCTGGAACAAGTTTGATTCTTATAGAATCGCACCATCGTTTCTTTCCAGTTGACACAAGTTTGACTCGTATAGAATCGCAAAGTCCCACCTACCATAGCCTGTTGATGTTGGCTCAGCAGGATTTCCATCTTCATTGGTGAATGAAATCACTCGATTGTTCAGGCAAATCACAAGAATAAATCGTAGGACTCTTATATATTTCTTGTTATTCACAATTGTTGCGACTTAACAACAGAATTTGACAAGTACCTAATGAGATTATGGATGATCTCTTTTGGCTCTAGACTCATAGTGCACTTTGATTTGTGATCGGAGCGTGAGGAGACTGCCACTTTTCAATTATCAACTAACACGAGTGAGAAAGTCATAGAATTGCTTGTAATCTCCGTGAGGAATGAAACAAGAGTCTATTGAGAGACCTTGAGTCGCTAGGGAGGGTTGTGCATTGCGTCACTGGGTCATGACCTCTTCAATGTTTAGACAACTAACTTCGTTTTCCGACATATTATGTATTATGTATTGACCCGGTTTCTGCCTAAGTGTATGGAGGGCTTCTTTCTTTACACCCTTTATCCTTACATTTCTTTTTCATTCTTCAACCCCTTCAATGCTTACCGAGACTTCATAACTAACACCTTGTTGGGTTTGTTCCAGTGTTAGCTCCATCTCAGTCGGCATTATTCCCGATTCTCACTTTTTCTCCTTTTGTATCATACCTAAGGACTTCTACACTAACTAGTGGATATCCCTGGGTAGATCCCTCCGGTTCTGGCTGGATCATGGGATTTGAATACCTAAGCCTAACCGCCTTATAACTTCATAAATTTAAGTACATGGTCGGTCTTTTGGGTATTTCATCACAATCCTTCCAAAAACATTGAAAATTTCAATCAAAGTGTTTGATATAAATATCAAAAGATTTACACTTTGAGAGTTTTTCATTATCACTAAAAACTCCCCCTTAACATGTGCATCGTAATCGTAGTGCATGCTAAGTATGGAGTGCATTGAATCCATTTTATTTGATCACATCTTTCAATACAAATTAGATCCAGGTTAATCACATTTTCTCCCCTTATCCAAAATGTTAACCCCTTGATATTTTGGATATCAATTGATTAACCGTTCGGGGACAAGATGTTATATGCTTCCTATAAGGAACATTTTAATGCTCCCCCTCAGTTTTTGAGGGTATATAAGACAGTGCTGAGTACAATAATTTGAAATTTTTGAATTTACTAAGAAATTCTTGAAAATTTTGTACTCGAGCACTCCTTATTATCACCAGAAGTCTACATTACATATATACATATTCACATGTTTATTATGTACTAGGATTGATCTGAATGATGAGGACAACATATGATAAATCATATGGTCCTTTCGAGCAGCCGAAGGTCTCCCCCGTATGGTCTTCCTCCTACAAACTTCTCCAAGCTTCGCATTAGCCTTCGATCTCTGAGCTTTCTATCAATAGCACTAATCATCACCCGAGCTCTCCTCTTGTCTTGTGTACTCCACCGTCTCTTCGGCAAATAATCCATCTGAATTCCGGTAGCAATATCATTGAGAGTTGTATGAACATGGTTAAGTGTGCCATCACTGAACTTGTGAAGTTCATCAGTGCGCATTAACCGGTTTCTGCCCAATTCGTCTTGATAGATAATGCCTTGTACATTAGGATAGCTGGTGTATGGAGTCATTTTTCTGAGATTAGGTCGCGTTGTGTCTGGTCTTGTTAGGTTGATCTTTTTCTGATAGCTTTTGACGGCCAACTATAGATCTTCCACACGTTCTTGAATGACAATTCTTCGAGTGTACATTCTTAAAGCCACATTTAGTGCATATCCTTCATCCAGACTGATATTGGTGAGCTTGCCTTGAACAAGGAATAGTAACATATCTTCAATGTCTTGGAAACGAAGTCTCTTGAAGTCGCCTTCTCAAAATTTGTATAGCGCATCATCCTGTCGATGAACCGTAATCTCTTCCAAATGACTATAGCCAAAGAATTGCATGATCTTGAGACTAATAACCGTAATGATCCTGTGCCTTGAGTAAACATCCTTGGAAGTTTCCATGTTGGTAGCATATCCATAGAATCTTTGACGTTTTGGACCCTAGTGGTATGTACCCCAATAGGCGTGTTTGTCGTAGTCTATTGGTACCACACTCCAAGTTGTTCTAGGGATCCGGTCTTCATTCCATTTGACTTGACCATAATCAGCAGCCTTCGTCTTTGTTATGGAAGTAGTGTACTTTTGAATTGAGCTTCCTCCTTTTAGATATTCAAGATCATTGTTGATGAAATGATCAAAAGGAATAACAAGACGTGCTTGTGCATTTGGGATCAACGGTAGTAGCTTGCTGAGATTATGGGGATATGGCGTTCCTTCAAGATTATTCCAGTCCAATTGTTCATTAGTAGCTTTGAAGACTTCTTCCAAGTGATAGTCCAATTCAGCTACACTCTTACACGTACCTTTCATAAGATCATAGGTAGGACCGGTTAGCAGTTCTTAAGTCAAATGATCAAGCTTGAGTCTGTTTATCATGAAAGCAGAGAAATCGATGGGAGTAGCCATAAACTCATCAAAAGATGATTGAGTGTCTGCAGCTTGTGCTAAGTCAGTTATCCAATGTTGAGGAGGTAGATCAGAAACTGTCTTTTTTAGGTGCCATTTACGATCAGGAGTTGGAGAGGTTGGAGGGTGCCATTGAGGTTCATCTTGTACCTCTCTAGCAGGAATGACATCATCATCACCTGTAATGAACTCTAGATGTGTAGTCTCATTCAAGTCGATAGGTTGAGATCTGGAGGCCCCTTTCGAAGAACTTGTTGTCTTGCTCTCCTTACGAGTTGGCTCTTTGGATGACTCAGCTTCCTTGCCTGATCTCCGTCTCTTGGTCCCTCGGTTTGATCCAGCGGAGGGTTCTTCATCTTTATCTTTATCGTCACTTGTTTTTGGAAGAATGATAACATCACCATAAGAGGAAAGGAGGTCCTTGTCTGAGTTATAGGCTTCAACCAATGCGTTGTAAAGATTTTTCTAAACATCTGATCTGTCAATGGATTTATTTTCCTCCATTTTATCCATTAGAATCCTTTTTAATTCAAGTTCTGAGAGTGAGGAAGCAATTCCATAAGATGTCTGAGGTTGATTAGTAGAACGAATCAACACTTCAGCTCCTAGAGAGTTAGTAACATACTTCTCAACTTTGGACTTGATCTTCGATGTTTGAGTTTTGACTTGATCCTTGATAATTTTCTGCATGTTGGAATCAAGTGAGTTGAGGAATGCTTGATTTTCTGATTGAGCTTCTTCTCTGAGCTTGTTTGATTTAAGCTGGATAGCCACATCTACTGCTTCCTTCATCTTAGAACCAACGTATTCATTAACTATGCCCGGAATAGATGAGATGGCTTCAGCGAAAGGATTGGATTGTTTAAGCTTGGAGAGATCAGATTCCAACGCTGTTACTCGTTGATTAAAGCCGAATAAAGATGCAAAGTTAGGAATTGGAGGCGGTGTTGTGGAGGGATAAGTTTTTGTGGTGGTGGTAACAGGTGTTTGTAGACTTGATTGAGTGACAGGAAAAAGTAGTGGAAGGATTTTTGTAGTGGTATCTGGAGTCTTTGTGGCTACAGAGATAGGTACATTGACTAAGGATTCTGTATGAGGAGTCAGGATAGAGTCAATACCTTCATCCGTAGTAGGATAGATAAACTTTGAAACCAGATCTGACACGGAGGAACTTTGCTGTTGGACAACGGGAGTAGCAGCCGTTAGAGTCACATGGGCGTCTTCTGTGTCTTTGGTAGTGTTAGCTTCAGTCATGTGAACATCACCTCCTTCCAGATTGACATTTGCCACGTCTCCTTCTTTGTTTTCTTCACCATTTGTAACCTTGTCATCATCCGTTTGTTTCTCACTTTCATCAGTTGTTTGATAATCTGATGATGTGTGTATCACCCGATCAGATATCTCTTCCTCATGTTCATCATCATCTTCTTGTTCTTCTTCTTCTTCAATGTTTTCTTCTTGATCATCAGTTGAGAAGGTGGACAACTTTGGATGAGTAATGTTATTACTGTCATCATCTGATTTTGTTGCATCATCATCATCATGTTCATTTGAGTCCTCGTTAGCATCATCTTTTTCATCATCATCATCATCTCCGTCACTAAATGTCCAAGACTCTTCCTCACTATTAGAATGATGTTCGGGTACATCGGGAACCTCTGGTTTATCACCAGCTCCTTCATTTGTACCAGTCTTCTTGTATACTTGCTCATTAGGAACCTTTGACACGATGTCAACTCCATCACCTAAGCCACTTGCGTGTGAGATGTGTGTTTGAATCTGACTTCTCTTGGTAGCTATTTTTAGGTGTTCAGTTTCAGTCCGAGCAATTTTGGAGAGAGTCTCTAACCCTGTAGCATGTTGTTTCTGCTTTCCTGAGCTAGTCATCTTGCCAGTTTGTTTGACTCTTTTGTCTTTAGGATCTGTAGGAGGCATTTCTTTTGGTGTTGTATCAGAATCACCTTTCTTCTTATGAACACTTGCTTTTGTCTTTGGAGGTACTTCTCCTGAAGCGATAGCATAGTACTCTTTGTAGGACTCAGAGTTTCGGATGTCCTCGTTTGTCAATTCCTTAGGCAAGATTGCATCGTACACCTGTGTATCCTCATGCCTGTAGATAACATTGATTGTGGTGAACATGGGGTCATCCCTGGCATAGTGCCAATTAATCTTGTTCCTCCATGGAATTGATGGATCTTTTGACATGAAGAAGTTGACAATAAGCTTAGTGAAGCGTGGGTAGTACATCACATTAACCTTCTTCGTATTCTTATTCTCTACTTGATAATTAAAGTCCTCCCACAGAAGAAAGGCATAGTCAACATTCTTTTTATGGTACATGCCCCAAATAATTTGAGCTTGAGATAAACAAAGACTGTCGTAGGAGTTTTTACCACTGAGACACTTGTTGATAACCGCAGCAAATGATCTCCAGGGTTGATGTAGCTTGTTGACATTGACATCTGTAATCTTCCTTCTCTCTTCACTGTGACTGAGGCTTACGAGAAATATGAGAATTTCTTGCTCAAAGGGTGGTTCATCAAATTTCTGATTACGGATTCTAGGACATATTTGAAGCATTTCTCTGAAATACTCAAGATTGACAATATGCTTCTTGTTATTCATCTTTAATCGAATTGAACGGTTATGAACGGATGCAGTGGCCCAGAACTCTTGCATATAGATCTTTGGAACATCAGCTGAGGCTTGAAATGCCTTGTAGAAGGGAGTTAGCTTTAACACATCATATACCACTTGAAGAGTTGCTTCTTTTGACTTGAGATCTGAGCTTAATCGTAGATTACATTTACCAATCTTTAGTCGGTTGGCAGGAGCAACAAGGGCGTCATCCAACGCAATTTGTTCCGTCTTTGTGATGTCCATGATTCTGCTTAGGAAAGAGTCAATGCAGTTTATAATGTGACACGATTAATTACGCATTAGAACCTTTATGACTTTTAGCACTTTGAAGATCAGACAACTTAGATAGACTAAAAGGTTATGTGACAGAGGCAACTATTTTAACAATTTAGGAATCATGGTTTGTCTACCTAGTAGATAATTTAGATAACCTAAGTTGAATTTTAGTTAACCTTGGATTTGTCAATCTTTTAATGTCTACTTGAACTAAGTGAAGTCTTAATTAGACCTTATTTGGAAAAATTTGATCTTTAAGTATGTTTTGTCAAGACAAGTTTGGTTCCTAAAGCTTTTTTCACTTGATCAGTTCACAATATAATCTGACTCGTTTGACTCATAAGCATATTAACTCGTTCGGGTCTCAAAGGAAGCCAACTCGTTCGGGTCTCAAAGGAAGCCAACTCGCTCGGTTTTCAATGAAATTAACTTGTTCGGCTCACAAAAGGTTGACTCATTCGGTTCCTAGGTGCTTAGACTCGTTCGGTTCCTAAAGGCTTAAACTCGTTCGGATCGTAAAGGCTTAGACTCATTCGGTTCCTAAAGGCTTTAGACTCATTCGGTTGCTAAAGACTTAGACTCGTTTGGTTTACATTGATAATCACTCGTTCGGTCCATATATAGAATCACTCGATCGGTCCACATATACAATCACTCGTTTGGTCCATATATACAATCACTCGATCGGTCCACATATACAATCACTCGTTCGGTCCACATATACAATCACTCGTTCGGTCCATATATACACTCACTCGTTCGGTCCATATATACACTCACTCGTTCGGTCCACATATACAATCACTCGATCGGTTCTCAAAACATATTACTCGTTCGGTGCTCAAAACATATTACTCGTTCGGTTCCTAAAGGGATTACTCGTTCAGTTTCAAAGCTTAACCAATTCATGAAAACATGTTTTCTACTTATGGGTTTATCAATAATGACTTATTTAAACCTATTTTTATCATTTAAGAACACATTGGTTGCAGACTTAGCATCATACGAATAGCACAAAACCATAAAATCATGTAAACCGAGTAAACTAACAAGAATGAGTTCAAGATTACATTTAAATGATTCTTGCACTTAGAAAGGAGGCACATCATTTCAATCCCACACAGAACCCATTACATTTATACAACATTTCACTTAAACTCATATTTTCGATCGAATATATAGCAACAATACATTCAAAACAAAACCAAATCGAAAACTGTTAAGAATGGATGTTCTACACTCCAAAGGAAATAAAACCCCTCATTCAATTTATGGTTTTAACAAGGTTTGATTTGGACGAACCCTAATTTGACAATTGGGGCTTATCGAGATCAAGACCAAGTAAAATCTTAATTCGAGTGAGGTTTGAGTGATTCGGAGTGTGGAGAACACTTTGATAATAATACCTTAAGCTTGAATTTTATCTTGAAGCGATGGATTGAAGGTTACGATTGAGAGAGGATTCGTGTGTATGTTTTGAGTGTGTGTGGTTGGTGTGAACAGTGACGAGAAATGATAATGGGTGTGTGTGTTTATTTAAGTTTAGATTATAACACCTATAGTCCCTTACGTTTCATCACCCTTTTATTTTGCCATTATAATATTTATAAGGTATATATTAGATAAACAAATAGCACTTATAGTCCCTAATGTTTAAACTAGCATACCTATAGACTTATGTTTGCAAGAATATTCCTAAAGGCGTAAACACATAACACATTAGGCACGTGTAAGCTAAAATTAATTAACTTTCCTTAAAGTGATGTTTTGTTATTGTGTAAAAACCTTAAACTCAATTTATTATGACGAAGAAATTTAACATTCTCTCCCCCTCAAACAATGACCCGTTTTCTATTTAAAGAGCTGTAGTCGTTGTTTGAGAAAACAAATGTCATTTGAAAATCATTTTGTGATTACTAAAAATACTGATTCATTATGAAGACAACTTTATTTTTGAGAAACAACAAACACCATAGCAAATAAGATCCCTCTTATTTAATACATAAGCGCACTGACACGTACACTTATGGAATCATAGAAAGCACGGGTTATGATGCAAAGTAATCACAAGCCTTTGCATGGTCATAAAGTAGACCATGCCCGAGAATAAATTCCCGTTGAGAGGTCAAGTTTTCTTTTTAACGGGCATTAAACAATTAAATGTTTATATCAAGCAAGTGTTATATGATTATTTAGAGGATAATAAATTAACATTGTTCAATCATATTTTTATCGTGCTACTTAACAATGTCTTTACGTTTCATAATAAAATACGTTTAGGCATACCCGGAAGTTCTAAAACCTAACTACGCCTAAACGAATACCCACGATTATACCCAATACTCAAAATAATAAATATAACATCACATATATACATATTATGCCGAAATTTTAAGGATAGAACCAAGTATTCATCACTTTCCATAATATCTAGATATTATAAAGATATTTATGAAATAAACTCTTACACCTTTATCAACTTGATTAGTTAACCATGAGCTAGAGTTAGAAAGTAACCATGGTTAAGTTAAGGAGATATTTTTACTATAAATAGGCATGCATGCATGAGTAAAGTTTACATACTCTTACACTTAACAAAATTTCATTTTCTTCCTCTCTTTTACACCCCAAAACCCACGGCTCATTAAGCTCACTTAAGCAAACCATACGAAATTTTTCTACAATCCATACATCTCTTTATACATCAATCCTAAGATGTATTAAGTCATATTCAAGCCTTGGATCACCATTTGCAAGTATTAAGAAGAAAAAGTAAAGATTAGGGTTTTGGAAACCTAATCTAGGGTTATAAGCTTGAAAGCATGGTTTTGAATCTAAACACTGTGTTTTGGAACTTATATCCACATCTCTTTACATCATTACAAAGGTTTTTCCTAATTCCATTAACTTTTATTTCTTATGATTTTATGTGTTATATGTTATTTACGGCTAAATCACCACTAATGAACATTCAAATATGTAAAATGATTTTTATTTGAGTTATCATTTTTATACACTTATCTTAATCATATGTCCTAGTATATCATGAAAATAAAAATAAAAGTATGTTAACCTATGGATTAAGTATAAACATGTTTAGGTTAAATTAGGGTTTTATAAGTTTTCTTAATCTTCACATATGAAAATAATGAAAGTAAAAGGGTTGAACTTGTTGCAATGAATTTACAAGGACTAGGGATGATATTGGACATAGTATAGGCCATTTGTGTCATTCTCCAAAAGTCAAACGACTTTTAACCGTTTTCAGTTATAAAGAAAGGGCGCCAAAAGTTACTATTCACCCATCGTCCCACTTTCACCCTCAGTTAAAAACAAGGGGCAAATAGAAATTAAAGGGTGCTTAGGTCAATTCAAGTGATCGTTTACAAGATGGCAGGGAGAGATTAGTCAAACCAAGGCTCTAAGTATCCCTCTATCAAGCTTATGACACGTAGCAATGGAGAAAGCACAATGGAATGTGGGTTTTTTGTGCTAAAACACTCATAAAAGAAGCACAAACGTCACAAAAGAGAATGACATGCTGGCAATCCTCAAGTGTCCACAAATTGATCAAACGGCCATAATAGAAGCTCAAATGATTGAAGATATGATTGGTTGAGATTGAAAGTTTGGAGAGCAAGGCAAGAGGGCTAGAATCTTCCAAGGCAGGCTATAAATAGAGCACACCTCTCACACACACCATCTAGTTTTTTTTAAGCGTAGCTTAATTTAGTTGTAGCTTAAATTTTAATTTCTAGCTTAATGGTGTTTTAATCTTGTAATTTTTCTTTTAAGTAATGTAAGAAAGCTTTTTATTAATGAAATTCAGTTTTTCTTAATCTCTCCAAATTTCTTTTTCATAAGCTATCTTAATAAGCCAAGTTGTCTCAATAAGCTAATAAGCTCATTTAAAGCTCTTTCAGTCTATAAGCTGAAATAGAGCTTATTGAATTCAGAATTAATCATATCTAAACCTTTAATCATCTTAACTTACACTTGTGGATTATTGAGCTTTTTGGAAGGAGAACCAAACATGGAAGGGTTCTCAAGGACTTAACTCCTAGCTTATTCATAAGCTAGGAGAGCTTGTAGCTGCCTTTATTGGTCCTCTTGTTTAGCTAGAGGAGTTTGTAAGTTTCTCTTTAATTTCCTTTTATTCTAGCTTTAAATAGTGATCTCATTGCTTTCTATATTTAGATCTGCTTATTTGCTTATTCTCTTTTCTTATTAGTGCTTATTTGAGTTTTATCTAGCTAAATCATCATAGTTGTTTATCTGTTTTTAACTTTCTTAGTTTGAATCATAGATTTTCATATAATTGTCTTAAAAACCTCTAAAAACCAAAAATATAGTAAAATAGCTTAAGTCTTAGATTATTGCTTATTTAGTTGTTAAGTCATGCTTATTAAAGTAGTTTTAATCTATTAATTGTCTGGTATTAAGCACTTGTTTACTAGATTTCAAATTTAGTAGCCTAATCAAAACTGTCTTAGTCTTAAAGGGGTGTTTGGCATAAGTGTGTTTGACTTCTAAAAGTCAACATTACTTGTGCAATTTGCTTGAGTCAGCTGAGTTTTCATTTAAGATTAGTTTTCATTTAGTTTTTATAAGTTAGAGTTCAAAATTTCAAAAGTTATGGTTTATTATGTTGGTTCTAGCACTAGGGGAATTTTCCTTTGAATTTCACTTGTGCAATTGTTGATCTAAGCCCTCCAAGGCTTAGATCTTGCTTGAACTTTGTTTATACACTCTATTTGAGTGTGACTTAGTGCAGGATTTCCCTTAGGAAACCTGCACTCCTGGTTTGCATTTGTGCAAAGTGCACCAGTACTAACTAAAAAGTTAGTACTGCTGTCACAGTTTGTACTGCTACTTTTAGCTTAGTCCTTAGTTAAGTAAGAATAGGATTTAATAGCTTATCTTTTAGCATCTTATAGTTTAGCTATAGCTTAATATAGATTAAGACTAAAATTTCATTTTCTAGCTTATTTACTTAGTTAAATTTAGCTGTCAAAATCACAAAAATACTTAAAAAACCAAAAACAGTAGGTTAATAATTTAGCTTATTAAATTTTAAATCATAGCTTAAGATGGTAGAAATTATAGCTTAAATAGATAGATAATAATCAGTTTTATAAGTCTTCAGTAGCTCAAAGTCTAGATTTTCTATTTGAGTATTTTAGCTTAATTAGATTTTTGCTTTTTTGCTTCTGTTTTCTGAGTTTGCCTAGTTCATGATTAATTTTAGTAGCTTAAAAGGGTTTCTAGCTCTATTTTCTTTTCTTAATTAGCTTAAGCTAGTCATAAGCTAACTAGAACTTCTTTCCTTTTTCATTTTGAATTAATTTTGAGTCTTTTATAGCTTATTTTCTAAAACCAAGAGTTAAGGCCTCCTTTCTGAGGTCAGTTTAGAAATAAGCTCTTATTGAGCTTATTTGTTATTTTCAGCCTAAGTAGCTTTTATTAATTTTGTTCCTATTAGCTTCCTTTACAACTTTGCTCTTTCAATTTTTTAATGATAAGCACTTTCAAAATTTGAGCTTATAATTAGACTTTAGTTGTTATCGGGTTAGGTCCTCAGGGACCATTCTTGTAATTTCTCTGTTTTAGTTGTTTCTTAGTTAATCCTTGCCCGTTAAGTGATTTAGCCCCGTTAGTCCTTGAGTGTTTTACACAGTTAGTTCCTAAGTTAGTTATTAATTAGTTTTAATTAATAATTAGGGTTAGGTTTTAATTAGTTTAATTAAACTTTTATAAAAAGATAAAAATTAGGGCTTTATCTTTTAACTAAATGCCAAAATAGTACATTGTTTTCTAAAAACTTTTTTTGGCTATCATTGGTTTATAATTTTCGTTTAATTTTTAGGGATTAAAAGTAGTTTACTTGCTTATCTTTCCTTTTAATTTCTGGGCTATTTATTTAGTAGTAATAGCTCATCCAAAATATCTTTGCTTCATTCAAATCAGAATCCGAACTAAAACGTGGTTTCAATTTCACTAGTCATTAGGGATAACGACCCGGGTGATCATACTTACCCGGTTTAATATACGTATTTTATATTATATTATATATATTTTTGAGAGTGAATTTTATCAAGGGTAACTTGGTAATTTTTTTAATTACTCTTAAGGTTATATTTTATATATATTTTACGTGTATAAAACTTACCACATCAGTGCCAATCATACCACGATAGTGTGACGGATCTACGGCTTTCCCTTCTTTATCCTCATCCAGTTTGGATTTCTCCACCATTGGAGTATCCACTGGGTCACAAGAATCAAAACCGTATTTCTTTAAAGATTCAAGGGCATATTTCGGCTGGTTAATAAAGATGCCTCTGGGATTTTGAGAAATCTGTAATCCTAAGAAAAATGAGATTTTGCCCATCATTGACATCTTAAAGTTTGAACACATGATTTAGAAATAGATCACAAAGTTCAGGTGTAGATGCGCATAGATAAATATCATCGACTATTTGTACAGAAGGTAAATTCCTTGCGTTCTCTCTGCGGTTATGAAATGTGGTTCCACTGCGCCATTGGAGAAGTCTTGGGATATCAAGACGAAGACAACTTATCTACAACACGCGTCTTTATAGGTTAGATAGAGCTTGTTTCAACCCCATAATAGCTTTGCTTTAGCTTATACCCGTGATTGGGGTTATCTTTAGGGGACTAACATAAACTCTATCCCGCAGATTACTATTCAACGAAAACGCATTCTAGTCTTCACATCCTTTGGGTATTACGGACCAAGTTCATTTGTAGCAGCAAAACCGCCTTGAGAAAAATCCTGATAGCCTCTAATCTTGCAACCGGAGCAACACAAAAAAGGGGGGGGAACACTTCAAAATCGATTCCCTCCTCTTGACGGTAACCATGGGCTACTAACCGAGCTTTGTTCTTTAGAATTCCTCCTAGTTCGTCTAGTTTCACTTTGTATATCCACTTAAAAGTAATCACCATAACTTTGTCTGGTCGGGGTACTTCAAGTCGTTCGAACTCATTAAGTTCTTCTTGCATTGCTTCAATCCAACAAGCTTGAGTCAAAGTGTCTTTATACGTATTGGGTTCAACAGCAGTGAGGAATGCATCATAGTAACAGAAAAGAGCTTGCTCATGTAATTACATCCGAGTGGAAACTGGTCTAGCGAGTTCATCGAATATATTTTCAAGTGGATGATCCTTAGTCCATTTGCTATTGTGTTCAGAAATTTGGTGATCAGGGTGCAAAATTGTATGAATAGTGTCCGATGATGAAGATTGATCAGAAGATATTTCTAGAATTGGAACACCAAAGTACGGAACATTACCCATATGTGCAACTTCAATATCATGATTATCTTCTTCAACATCTTTTGGAATGACGGGAGGTTCGGTTTCGGGTGTTGTTTGAGAATTACTTGGTGATGGTGCATCTTGGTCAATTGTAGTTGATGAAGGTAAACCGGTTGAGTCAGCAAGAACTGGAGGCAATTACTTTATCGCTTAGAGTCAACACTTCAGGGCTGGATGGGATAACACTAGTGGGGCTTGAGGTAATTCATGCAAACATTGGTTTTGAATACAGCTATCCAAGTCAGTTCATGAAGGTGGTACAATACGGTGTTGAAGGAGAGGGTTTGTGTATGAGTCTTGAACTGATTGTTGAGGAGTCCATTCTGAAGTGCGGTCCTGAACTGCTTTGTTTCAGAGCCATTGCAGTCAGCTCATCAAAGTCACTGAATGGTTTCAATTATTCGTTGGTATGTCTGTTTTGTAATTGAACTGCTTTCTTCGTAGGTGGATAGCCAATGCAAAATAATATATTCGGGCCTTTGGTTGTAACTTGCCAAGTTCTTCGTTATCATTCGTTGGTTTTATAGCACAGTTGGCACCAAACACGATAAAGATACATAGGTCAGGAACAGGAGTATTTGGGGAGGAGAGCTAGAGGTTAGAGGGTACAGTAGATAAATGACGAGAGAGAGTAGGAGTATGAAGGTAGAGGTGTTAGAATGAGGTAGAGTGACGCAAGAGAGAGTTCTGGAGGTATAGTAGTGACTAGTACCCGTAGCGCGTGGATAGAGAGGTAGGAGGTTAAGGATTGGATAGTAGTGGTTTGAGAGGCAATTAGGACGAGAGGAGACCAAATAAGTTCGTAGCAGCTCGGGTTAGGTTTGTATAATGAGTATGTACGGGAGTAGAGAAGGTTAAACAGGTATAGGTTTAAGAGCAAAGAGGATTGTGTGTTTTTATGAAGGAGAGGATTGAGAGTCAAGAAAGGGAGGATGTGTTCTCTCGCAAATGTGGTTAAGGCATTTGGTTATTGATGTATAGGGTTTGGTTTTGTGGTAGGTCATGTTGGTTCTGAAACCGGGGCGGAGGTAGTTGTGGAAGTTTGGTGTCGGAGGAGGACCGGTTTGTTGGTGCAAAGCTCGTTTTCTGGTGTTTTACGTATCTACGGGCGTATCATGGAACATTTTGGGTTTCTATAACAGGTGTGTCAGCAACCGCTTCGGCCATAGAAATAGAGGAGCTTTTGCATAACATTAACATTGTACGGGCTGCTTCAATTCGCGTACAATTTTGTCTTTCAACAACCCTCGTTTTGCTGTGGAGAGCGTGGGGGCACAGATGTGTCACTCATGAAGATGCCAACCTTTCATAATATTCACGGCCAATGTCTGATTAACAAAACTCAGTTCCATTATTTGTTCTGAATGCGTCGGCAGCGTTTCTTTAAGTCGTACTTGGATCATCTTCAAAAAAGTGTATAAAAGTTGGGTTCATCTTTTTGATCGGCTAGCATTTTATCTATGTAAATCGAGAGTTTCGTCCAACAATAACAAGGATGGACTTCTTCTCATTGGACACTCGCTACACGCTTTGGTCTCACACAGATACATGTGTAACAGATACAGTTTTTCGTGATAGGTATCCTTGATTTGGGTTTGTGAGGTTTCTTCGTGCTCTTGCCTAATGCACATGCAGAACATAAATGGTCCTTTTCAAACTTGAGCTTAGGGAGACCTCGAACAAGACCATGTCTAGCAAGATGATTAATAGCACCGAAGTTTAAATGAGAGAGACGACGATGCCATACAGATTTGTTTAGAGCGCCTTTGACAAGCGACATATAGGACTGAAGGCGCCATCTATATCCCCATGAGAGAGTGTATAAATATTGTCCCTCAAGATACATTTAATAAATCAACACCTTCTATATTACGAATGTAGCAGGTGTGTTGACGAAACGCAACTTCGAGGTTGGAATCACAAAATTGTCCCACAGAGAATAGATTATCCCCAAGTCCTTCAACGTAATAAACCCTTGAAATCAGTAACTAATTCCCGATTAGATAGTATCATAACCCATAATCTTTGCTACCTGATCATTACCATAATTTGACTGTACCCAGAACTTATTGACAAAATGGTGAGTATGAGGAGAGCGATCTCTGATCATATGCTTGGAGCAATACCGGTGGTCCAATACCAAAGGACATTTGGAGACCTGCATTCGTCAAGAGAGGGAGATTGGACATTGAAACTATGGATCCCATGGGATTGACGGGTTCTGATTTGTTAGCATTTATAGATTAATATCCTTCTATAATTGTTAACAGGAACATACGTTTTAGATTCTAGGTTTCCTTGAGTAACCATGTGACTAAGGTTTTAGGTGTTTTATTATCTAGCGCAGATGATTTCATAAAAGAAAAGATATAGAGGCCTTTCAGTACGTTGTGTACTCCGTGTTAAAAGGGCACGCATTTCTATATTGTAAAGTGGTACCGACAGTAGTAGGGTTCCAGATATATCCGTATTGGGTAAACACCTTTCTGTTGGTTTCCAAAATATTCTCTTTGAATTTATTCTTAACAGATCTAGATTTTGCACTGACGCGAGCATTACATTATTGATTTAAAATCAGAACATACGAATCATGATTATCAGAAAGCATGCACCATTACACTTAACACATTAAGGTTACGGAATTCGCCTTACGCTAGCACAGGTGCAGTTCCTATTAGTTCAACACATGATCTTATTTTGTCGAATAGATTTTAACTTTCCTTGGCGTGAATTTTACTTTAATTCTTCAGAATTCTAACTTTGTGTTTGCGGGCATCTTTTTTCTTTGTATTGCCTGAAGGTTGTGATATGCTTGCACTAGTTAGATGTTTTTACTCCTGTAGAGACCACATAGGTTGTTTGAAGATTTGGTTTATGGTTATGGGCTTATTTTGTGTTTCTTGAGGATGTGACGGGGCTCAGTGGATCTACTTCTTTTTGACTTTGTTCATCGGGGTCACAGCCACTAGTTGTTCTCCAGAACTCTTGATACTATGACAGGTGTTCCTGATTTTAGCAAGCATCTCCTGAATTAGTTAAGTATACTTACAGGCAAATTCTAAGAGTGGATCTAAGAGATAATTTCCTTTAATATGATCGACTAGATTCCCTAAGAACTGCGGCTTTCTTCCTGGAATGCTTTAATATAAGCAGAAGTTGAGCTTTGTCCGATTAATTAACAATTTGGGGTTATTGGTTCCACATTAACTTGATGCAACTCTAGATCACTAGGGTGGTTTGAAACATTATTATCAACTAGGGATTTTCCTTTAAGTTTCCTTAATTCATCCTTGAGAGCTGTAATTGCCATATCTTTTTCCTGAAGACTTGCATTTAAATCAAAAATTTCCACAGACTTTAAGTTGACTTGACTAATTAAACTTAGACATTGTTTTTTGATGAATATGTGCTGGTTTAATTGAGTCATAAAGTTGCTTGTAGGTTTGTTTCAAATGCTCGTTCTCAGTAATAAGCTTTGTCACCCTATGATCCAATTCAATATTAATGGTTTCAATCTCTTCGAAGTCCTGTTCGATCTTACCCTTATCTATTTTTCCACTTAGAGATTTAATTCTCTCTTTCAAACTTCTTACTACCAAGGTTCTTTCTTGGGATTGAGCTTTTAATTCATTTAATTCAAAACACAATTATCAAAACTTGGGAACACATTGATTTGAAACGAATTTTCCCTTTTGAAAAAATTCATGTTTAAGTTGAGTGTCCAACTTCTAAAGAGATAGCAATGTTTTTCAAGAGTGGTAAAACTTTTGAATAGTTTATTGTAAGTTTCCCTTTTAACAAAATCTGTTGAAGCCTCCAGTCTCAAGTTTGGAGCAATTTTGACTTTCATGCACATTCACAGAATCATTCTCCAAGAAGGATTAACAATATGCTCACAATATCTTTGCTCATCATTGTCCCAAGAGGTTCATTTTCGTTCTAAAACTTGATTAATCTTAACTTCAAATGTTTTTGACTCAATAAGATGTTGTTTCACAGCCTGTTCCATTTGATGGAAGTCATTTTGTACTTTAGAAAGTTCATCAACCAGATGTTGGTTGAATGTGCTAAATAAGTCCTTCAAAGCTTTTACAAATGGAATTATTTCTTCCCTAATACAAGCTTTTGTATGTTCGAAACCACGAAACCTCAGTGATAGCTGTGGTGTAGTCCTTCTTTGAGTACCACTCAAAGTTAGAAGTGGGTATTTAAGTTTTTTCAAACTCGTGTTAACCATGCTGACTTTAGGAAGTTCTTTTGGAACCTCAACATTGGTGGGTCTAATAGAAAGTGTGGGTTCTGAAGAATTCACAGAATTCTTAGACCAAAAGGCTTGTTCAACAGATAATTCAGTTTGTGGAACAAATCGTGTAGAAAAATCTTTGTTAAGAGCAACATAATCTATTGGTGTGGTATCAACTTGCTTTTCCTTTTCTAACATCATATTATCCTTATGTTTTGAAAGCATTTTGGAATGACTCTCTTCAGCAAGTGCTAAGGTTTCTTCTGAATCAGGAATCACAATAGGATTAGTTTGAACAATAATATCACCAACATATAGCTTTGGTTTCGACTGCTGAGCTTTCTGCAGATAGAAGGGATTTTGAAAACCTAGAGCTTGTTTAGTAGAGTACTCTCATAGAAAACTAAGGTTTTGTAACCTCGTGAACAATTTTTGCAGATTGATTCTTTTTAAAACAATATATTAGAGGTTTGATTTGCTTTTCTAGAAGTATTTTCTTTATGAATGTCCTAGAATCTTCTTTTCTTAAATCATTTTTTAGAAGAGATACATTGTAATAAAGATTCCTTTTTTTAAATGTTTTGAAGAGTTTGTTTAAGAAGATCAATCTCTAAGGACTGTGCACATGTGTCTGAAAGTTTATCCTTATCCTTAAGTCAACTATTTTGTCCTTCTTTCAAACTTTTAACTTGTTCCTTATATCTTTCAAGCTCAGCAGTAAGGTTCATTGACACTACTATTTTCAGATTGGTCTTGGTAAATTATCTACTTGGGTTTTAAGCTGTTCTGTTCAATCACAGATAATATCAAATCTCTTGTTGTGCTCAGAGGAGGTTTAGAATTCTGATACAGTTCCTTGTGTGAATTAATACATACTAAGAATATGGATGATATTGCTACTCACTGGTTATTTCGTTCTTGAATGGTTCACAAATTCGACTGTTAAGAAGACAGGCATCTCCTGCACAACTTGATGTGCCACAGATTATTCATAATTATCATGATTGTGTACCTCAGTAAGAGCATCTGAACCATAATGAGATAAATTCACCATGAGAGCAACTTTGGCCGAGTTGAGTTCGTCACAATCAGAGTCATATGCATTCAAATCATCAGCTTGATAAGCATCATTGTGAGTAATGATAGTCTGTATGCTTTGGACTTCAGGTAAATATCTGATTGCCAAAAAAGCTAGTTCTCCTATTAGAATTTGCCATGTGCTTGAGGCTTGTAACCAGACCCACTTTCTCCTTAAACCATGAATCATCCCTTTTTCTCTTTGGTTTGGTGCATGTCTGGAATGTGGTTTTTCCCCTTTGTAGTTCTAGCCAATAACCATCCTTGTTTTCAGAATTGTACCACTTGCTCTGTGAGTGTAAGTCTTAAAGTACCCACAACAAAAGAAGTTTGTCTCCCCTGAATTGGTTGTAGTGTAACTCTTCCATTATTGATGGTAGCTTGTTGCCTAGGGTTAAACGAGTTTCTCAGCTGATTATTGGTAGTGGGATAACGGTATGTGACAACTGCAGTCAAAAATGACATCATGTGATTGATGGCATCAATGGGATCATTACCTTTCTGGAACACTAGAACAATTAGACCGGAGTCTTGTTGGGAAAATTCAGATTGTTGGTTAATTTGGGGAGGATATTCTAATTGAGGGATGGATGATGATGGAGAATAAACATTGTGGTCAATTGATGATTGAAAATCATGGGATGGATAAGTTACTGAAAGAGGTGTGTTGTATGATTGTATCGATGGTGAGTAGTGTGAGGACTGATAAGAATGGAAACCATACTGAGGGATGGTTTTGTTGACGGCTTGGTTGTTGAAGTTGAGTGTTTTGGTAAGTGTGTTGATGAGTTTGATAAGGTGACTGGGTTATTTGGTGAGATGCAACTAAAGCAAGAGGATTGGAGTTACATTCATGCATCAAATGAACTTCATTTGCATGTCGTTCATGTTGTTCCAAGTGAGCATGAAGCTAATCAACATTGGTAGTATGCAAGTCTTTGACCAACTTAACATCAGTAACGAATTTACTCCATTCATCAGGAAGAGTGTTCAAAAACTTGGTATTAACTTAAAATTGCTCCAGTGGCATCTTGTAGATGTTCATATCATTGAGTAGCAATGTGAACCTCAAGTAGTACTCGTGTAACGACTCTCCATTCTTGTAAGTGAACTTATCAAATTCATCATACAACTTACACTCTCGTTCTTGCTTTGTTAATGACGTTTCTTGCATGAGCAGTTTAATCTTCTCCCAAAGATCCTTGGCTACACGATGTTGACTTACAAGAGCATAAATTTCTGTTGGAGGCGTTGGAGAGATGCTATTAATTGCTTGATGTCACAATCAGCTTGACTGGCTTTGCAGGAGTGAGCTATTATATTCCTTAAGTCTTGTTACCCGCCTCTTGTGAATGATGGCAGACGAAGGGGACCTTTCTCCAATGGAAGCAAGGATCATTCTACCATGTGTCTATTCATCTATAAAGTTCCATTATGCTTTTCCATGTATATACCAAGTGTTTTTTTTAAGCATCGGTGGTTTTTATTGTTCACGCACCGAGAGAAGTGATTTATCAGCAAGTGTCGTCTTGTTAAGTGTATCAAAAAGATTACTATTTGAATCGATCGGTGGTAGAATGAATTGTGTTTGATTATGTGGATGTCGAGTCTTGAAGTAATTCTTGAAACTATATGGGATTTTACAATTCTCAACAAAACTGGGAGAACAAGTTAATGTTTCACGGGATTTTACAAGTCAAAGAAATAACCATATAATTTAGAAATTTGAGTTGATAGGTTTTAGTTAAAAATGATTAGATCGATTCTCAAACAACTTTAGTTCAGTTCCAACTGGTTCGGTTCCAACTGGTTTGGTTTGAACTAGTTCGGTTCCAATTGGTTCGGTTCAAATTGGTTGGGTATTCCAACTAGTTTGAGTTTCAACTGGTTTCGGTTTCCAACGAGTTCGGGTTCAACTGGTTTCCAATAGTTCGGCTCTCAATCGTAAATGTTCGGTTGGGATGAAAAAGTACTAGTTCGGTCTTAACTGGGCAAACAACTAGATCGGTTCTAACTAACGTAAACTAGTTCGGTTCCAACTAAACAAACCAGTTTAGTTCCAACTAATAAAAACTCATTCGGTTCTAACTAAAATCAACTCGTTCGGTTCTACTGGTTCGGTTAACTAGTTCGGTTAACTCGTTCGATCTTCTGGTTCGGTTCCAACCGACAAAAACTAGTTCGGTTGTAACTGAGACGAAACCCAAATTTTCAAAACTCAAAAAGACACATTTTTGATTGTTTTTTTGCAAAAAATCTTGTACAACTAGTGTTAATAACCCTATAGGAACAATAAAAATGAAAACTTTAAGGTTTTTCAGCCGAAAAATTTAAATCAAAATTTTGCTCTTTGTAAAGGTTTTGAACACAAATCAAAAGACAAATACAAAAACTAAACACACCACTCCATGGCTCTTGATACCAATTGAAGAATACTAGTAATCTCTAATGATATTATGCAAGAACTAGAGAGAGAAGTGGGTTGGAAAGTTTCTAGAGAGAGAAAGTAATATGAATATTAAGTGTGTGAAAATGTGAAAATGAAATAACTAACCAACCAACCCTCTCTAAGGCATGGAGAGGGTTTATATAGTTAACCTACCATGGGCCGGCCATAGGGTTTTACTAGCATCCATGGGCTTGGGACAGGACGAACTTACTGGACTAATCAATAATAAACTATGGGCTAAGGACTATAACAACTTTGGAAGTGCCCGGATACTTTTTGTTAGTAACGGGATGGATCTAAGCTGGATAGAGGCTATGCAGGAAGAGCTTTTACAATTCAAGTTACAAGAAGTTTGGACTTTAGTGGATTTACCAAATGGAAAAAGGGCTATAGGCACTAAATGAGTTTTCAAGAATAAAACGGATGAAGGAGAGAGAATTATGATAAGAAATAAGGAAGATTTCGGGTTGCTAAGGATACACACAAGAAAAAGGGATTGAATATGATGAATTCTTTGCCCTTGTTGCAAGAATTAAAGCAATTAAGCTATTTTTAGCTTATGCTTCATTTAAAGATTCTGTGGTGTATCAAATGGATGTGAAAAAAAGTGTTTTCTCTATGGGAAGATTGAACGAAGGAGGTATATGTTCTGTAACCACAGGATTGAAGATTCAGACTTTCCTGATAGAGTATACAAGGTTTGAAAAGGCACTGTATGGGACTACATCAAGCTCCTAGAGCTTGGTATGAAACCTTGTCAACTTATGGTTGAACAATGGTTTTATAGAGGAAAATTGACAAGACCCTTATTATCAAAAGGTACAAAGGTGATATTTTGCTGGTCCAAGTTTATGTGGATGATATCATCTTTGGTTCAACAAAGAAGGAGCTATGCATTGCATTTGAGAAGTTGATGCATGAGAAATTTTAGATGAGTTCTATGGGAGAACTTACATTCTTCTTGGGATTACAAGTGCAGCAGAAGAAGGATGGCATATTTATTAGTCAAGATAAATATGTTGCTGAAATTTTAAAGAAATTTAGGTTTACAGAAGTCAAGACTGCAAGCACACCAATGGAAACTCAAAAGCCTCTACTCAAGGATGAAGATGGTGAAGAAGTGGATGTTCATATGATCGGAAATGATTGGTTCATTGATGTATCTTACATCTTCAAGACCTGACATCATGTTTGCAGTGTGTGCCTGTGCTAGATACCAAGTCAATCCAAAGGTTTCACATCTTCATGTTGTGAAAAGGATTTTTAGGTACTTAAAAGGTCAACCAAAATTGGGCCTTTGGTATCCAAAAGATTCTCCTTTTGATTTGGTAGCATACACTGATAGTGATTATGCTGGAGCAAGCTTGGATAGGAAGTCTACAACAGGAGGTTGTCAATTCCTTAGATGTAGATTAATATCATGGCAGTGCAAGAAACAAACAGTGGTTGCAAATTCCACAACAGAAGCTGAGTATGTGGCTGCTTCAAGTTGTTGTGGACAAGTGCTTTGGATTCAGAATCAACTACTTGATTATGGGTACAATTTTATGCATACCAAGATCTTTATTGACAATAACAATACTATTTGCATAATTAAAAATCCTGTTTTTCATTAAAAAAAACAAAGCATATAGAGATCAGACATCATTTTATTAGAGATTGCAATGAAAAGAAATTGATTCAAAATGTCAAAAATCCATACTGTCAGAATGTTGCAGATTTACTTACAAAAGCTTTTGATGTAATTAGATTTCAATATTTGATTGCTACTATTGGAACGCTAAATCTTTAAAGTCTTTTATCTCTTTATGTTTTTGTAGTGTTTTGTATGAATTAGTACTGTTATACATGTCATTAAAAGTTTTTGCTGTTAAGTATAATTAGTACTGCTAGTTATACTTTCTACCGCTGAGTTTCTACTGTTAGTATACTTAATACTGCTAGGTATAATTAATACTGTTATAATTGTGAAAATTGCATGGTTGTGTTATATTTTTTTCTCGTGTGTTCTGGTTTTTGGACTAACATTTTCACATGAGAAATAGCAATGAAAATTTGAGTGTCTTTATATATGATTGAATAACTTTTAAAGATCAAATTTTTTTTCTTCATATGAGATTTGTGAGAATGATTAAAAACAGAAAGAGAGATTTGTGAGAGAAAAATAGAAAGAGAGAAATGAGAAATCATATACTTAAAAAAATGAAAGTATATGTCATGTGCTTCAAACGCAAAGAACAACATATGAAAAGAAAAGCGAAAAGTATGCAAGAAAAGAAATGACACTGCCTACGAATCAAAAAGAGTGATTAATTCTTATTCTCTTGCTTTTATCCTAACATCTCATGTAAAATCGTGTTAGATTGATGATGGAAAAGCGTTTGGAATGCGAATTGGAGTTACTATGATGACTTAAGTTAATGCTGTAGCATAAACTTACTGTGTTAAGGCCTAAACTACTACTTGATAACATCAAATAACGCCACTTTATTACATCATTTATCCTATTTATTTTGCCCACTTTTATATGATTATTGCATTATTTGGTACTTAATTGCTTTAAAGTTGATAATACGTAATTCAGGAGTGTTTTATGAAGACATGCTAAAAGGCGAACAATCTGGAGCTAAGATGAAGACATTTGAAGATTGCTAAAATTTCACCAATACGCGTATCACCTAAGAGATACGGCGTATCACGCCAAAGTTCACAAGAAAAACGCGTTTAGACATTCCTAATACGGCGTTTAACCATGCCATCTTTATACGGCTGTATCCTTTAAAAGGATAACAATTGAAAAGACACTGTAAATCAAGTAATTTGGGAATAGACATCATAAGGTTATTACAACGTAGGCGCTCTCAAGGAATCCAGCTGAGATCGCCGAATCCGACCATCTGGATACGACGTATTGAAGGTTTTTCAGCAACTATAAATAGAAGACTCAACAAAAACGCGTTTTAAGTGTGCATTAACCATCTTCTCTGTTATTAGTATACATTCAGTCGAATTTCTCAAGCCATAAAGAGCAGCCAAGGTCAAACATCATTCCTAATTTATAGACGACTCGTGTAATTCTTACTTCTTAATTCATTCGGATTTTAATGTTTGATCACGTTTGTAATAAGGACAATGGATTGTGGGCATGAATACTCGGGTATTAGCATTGTTAATGAAGATTATATGTTTGGTGTTTGTTTTAATATGGCTTGCTTAATTTACCGTATTTTTATTTGATTATGTTTATCGCGTTCCCCATCTTACCCCTGTTTATGTGTTGTACATGCGACCTATCATTCAATGGGTCTAGTGCGACTTAAACAGTAAATCTAAGATGCCTGGATAGCTCCTCCATGTTGTGCTTTGTATGCCCCAAATTCATAGGTCACAAATAACACTCTCTCCATATCGTGTCTTATATTACGGGACCAATAGGATCACAAATAACGTTCTGTCTTTATCTTTTGATTATGAGCTAAGTTGGACCGGTAGGTGACCCGTTTATGTTTCAGCAATCATGGTCTTAATTAACTAATAAAGATTGGAATAGTAGACTACCAGTATATAAAACACCTTCAAACAATAAGTGGGTAAAGTCCCGTTGGACTAGAGTTTTAACAGGATCACCACTGCTTTAATTATCTAAGATAGATTATAATTAAACTAAAGGATGCTTTATGCGAATGCATTAAGTGTGACAGGATTAATTGTGTCTAGGTCTTAGGATGATGTCCCGCCTAAGTCTTAAGAATGATATGCCGCTTCGAGATAAGTAAATCATTGCACTAAAACAAACAAACCATCATTGAACCGGATTTAATATGGCTAATACAGTTTTTTATCATTTGGCTTGTACAACTTTTCTATCTTCTAATCTTCATCTTTTGTGTTTATTGTGTATTGAATTGGTATTTTTCATCACCAAACCTATGCCAGTCTCTCAGGCTGAATCCTCTATTTCATTAGACAACGTACATAGCATAGGTTTAACCAGTTCTTAGTGTTTGACACCCTACTTACCGCGAACTCCATCTTGACCGGCTACACTGCTCGTTAAAGTGTTGTTTTAGGTTTGTCGGCTAAATATAAATGTAAAACTTGATAATCAAAATAATTGACCCTACACGACAGCACATCAGGTTTTTGGCGCCGTTGTCGGGGAGTGAAATAATTAAACCTTATTCTTATCAGTATTTCTAACCATTAATTAATTTCATTTAGTTTAGTGTAAACTAATTATTTAAACTTTGTTTGTATTTATTCGCTTTTTGTGTTTAAATTGTTTGTTTTAATTCCCGCATATAATTGTTTTAAATAGTATTCTGTTCTGACTGATCACCGGATACGCCGTATCCACCAGTTGGATACGACGTATCAAACCATCTGATCAGGACAGTGTATTGAGTTTCACAGTCTAAACGGCGTATCTGTTTTCCAAACAATACGACGTATTCCGCAAACTCTATACGGCGTACTGGTATTCAACCGACCTATACAACGTATTTAAATTAATTGAATATGGCGTATTCGTCATCTGATACAGTAACAGTAGTAATCTTGCTTTTGATTTCCTATTTTATGTGTTCCCTTTTCCCTAGGGCACATCCTACTGATTATTTGTGCTAAATTGCAGGAAACCGTTGACAAAGAAACTCACATGGCAAAACCAAACAACTACATCACTGCTACCCGAAAGAATTTCGTCTCTAATGACAACGAGGGAAGAATGGTTGAGAAATGCATCGTCAAAATACAAGGGACATTCTTAGAAAAGATACATAATGATTCTTTTAATGGAAACAAAGGGGAAAACGCATATGAACACATCAATAAATTTCTCGATGTTGTTGGGCCGATCAAAATTAACGGGTTGACTCAAGACCGATTCCGGCTTAGTATTTTCCCTGTTTCACTAACTGGAGCTGCATATGAATGGTTTACCAAGGAGTGTATGGGCTCGATCACTACTTGGGACAGCATGGTTGAAAAGTTCATCTTAAAATTCCACCATCTTTCTGATCATAATGAAGAAGAAACCGAGGAGGATGACAACCCCAACGAAACGAATAATATTCCTAAAATCCTTAGGATAGAAGGAAACCTATTTGACTTTGAAACACCCTTGTGCGAGGCATACTACGAATTCAGCTGCCTCCTAAAAATTGACACCGATCTGTTCACTTATGATATCCAAAATTTCAAAACTTATGGTGAATATAAACAAGAGATGAATAATGACAAAGCAAAGGATACTAAAAAACCGTGGTCAGAAAATGGGGTACCATACCAGATATGTGATCATATATGCGAACCCTACTGCTTTAAGAATGGAAGAACTAAATGGCCCACATGTACATCTGACATCGATGGTTTCTGTAATGGTAGGGAATTACCAGGAATGGTTCAAGTGGGAAGCATGACTTATTTTCAAGATCACAGGTGGTATGATGAACTAGCTGATGGGAAGCTAAAAGATGAAACCTTAGCACTTAAGTCTAAAATAAAAGGAT
>BQNB010034400.1:5557-40066 GCA_026074375.1 Tanacetum coccineum
TAGCGGGGAAAACCCCTAATACTTAACATGCCTGTACAATGACCTAGCAAGATAAAATAACATAAATCACTAGATGTGACTGTCAGCATCCCCAGAAGCATCCTGGTGATCTAGAATCCTAGCCTCTGGTCCTGGCTGTCTAGCTCTCCTCTGCTGCCCTCGTAGTGCTAACAACTCGGCCGCTCATCTCTTGCCTCATATCTCTAATGACTCCGAAAGTCTCTACTATCTCGTCTTGACGTCTACGGTCAGTCTCTCAAAGCACTACTAACTCGGCCTACTACATCTAAAAGCGAGTCTCATGTACCTGATGTTGTGTCTGAATGAGAGTAGCCTGCAGCTGTAGCTGTGTCTGGTGTGCCTGGAGATGGGTCTCGTATGCATACACATGATCACGATGGGTCTGGAGCTCCTGATGAGTCTCCTGACTCAATCCTATCGAGTAAGCCCAAGCCTCTAGGGAAGCATAGGCCTCCTCCTCCACCATCCATACTGTCTTCTGGAGAGTCATCTTATCCCCCATAAGTAAATCGACCCGCTACGAGTCCATATCGACTCGTTGTGATATACAAAACCTACTATCCTGAGCATCCTCTAGTAAAGCATACAAGTCCTGTGTATCATGCTTATGGATCTCAGCAAGCTCTGTCACCCTAGTATTGACCTCTCTCACGGTCATAGGTGCTATCTCAGGAACTGCCTCTGTCGGATCTACCCAAGTATCCCTAATACCGTACCTAACATCTCTAATCCCCTATCGCCTCTCTTCAGCATCTACCGTGTTGACAAACCCATAATCTATCCCCCGACCTCTGGTAGGTCTAGCAGTAGAACTCTCTCCAACCTCATATCGGGAGCTTAGAGTGGACCAACACAACCTCTTGTGAGGTGGCTGCTCAGGCTCGAGAATCTCGTCCCTATGGTCAACAGGTGGTGGTATGTATAGAGATGGTGGTAGTGGTAGTAGTGGGGGTGATGGTAATGCGGCAGTAACTGCATCAATGAGAGCCTTAGTGGATTCTATCCTGAGTGTCTGGATTTAGGTTAGACACCCAGATGATGGTATTAAAGGTGATGACACAGGTGGTGGTGATGAATGTGCAGGTGGGGCAATGCTCCTAACAAGGCGCTCACCTGCAAAGGGTGGTGATAGTGAGACAGGTGGTGATGGTGATGGTGATGGTGATGGAGTAGTCATGGCCAAGAGGCCGGACGGTAATCCTAGCCCCAATAGTAATGTCAGTGGAGGGTGGTGGTATAACAGGCTCTGTTCACTCAGGTGGGAAAACATGCGCATCAATAGGTACAACAATAGTAGAGTCGGCCGGAGCTAAGTGCTCCTCCTCCTCCTCCTCGTCCTCATCATCCTCATCCTCATCATTGGCGTCATCCCTAGATGAATCATCGTCATCATCATCTCCATCATCTCCCCCGTCCATAGGATAGTCAACCGGACCATCCTCTGTCTCATCATCCTCGTACTCCTCTGGATCCTCCTCGGGATCCGACTCAGTAACATATCCGGGTGACTCAGCAGTGGGTGAATCAACAGGAGGTAATGGCTGCTCCTTAGTTGGAAACTCATGCTCATCCTCTAATGGTATATACTCAGGGTATATAGGCTCTGGCACGTAGTCAGGATCATGTACCTGTACGAACATAGGCTCACGCTCATCCTCGTCATGAGGAATTGGCGATGTTTGTGGATCCTCTGGGCCTGGTATGTAATCCGGTGATGGTGGGGCTACTGGCTGCATCGGGAGTCTATCGTATCCTAATACGATGACCCGTGGAATACCTCCCTCAGATATCTCCTCGTCATCGGCTCCCTAGAAGGCTCTGCCGTGCTCAGAGTCGGTGTAAACGGAAGTGTAGGTAACAGCAGATGTCGCAGAAGACATGATTACTGCAAAAAGCAAAATAACCTATATAAGTATTACTTATAGGAAAGATCAGTATGATATGTCTGTAAGCTTTAATTATAAAAATCTATAAGTAATATACGTCATATCATTTATTAATATAACGTATAATCAATCATGTAAGACACTTAGTACCTACTAATGCTAAAACAATCATGCCATGCAAGCATATATGTGCTTAGATGTAAACAATAATGCATGTAATGTCCCGCGCAAATCCCATTTGTGAAAACGAGTGTTTGAAAATGGTTATAGTCCAGGTAAAAATATATGACCTGGTTCTCTATAACCTGGCTCTGATACCAATCTGTAACAAAACACCCTCAAATCTGAGCACGCATCGAATGTTTGAATATTCGAGGGCTGTTACTTTATGGATCAATAGGCACAAGATCTGAGACGACTACTAAATGTGTCGATTGAAAAGAATACATTAGATTAATAAATACAATGTTTGTTACATAAGCCCCATGCTTCAAATTGTTCAACAATATAACTAAAGATTCCGGTATATAACAATTTTCACCCCAAATATAATAAGACCCCCAAATCTAATGTTAACACTCATTAATTATTGACTTTCTAATGTACATCGCACCTCGTGCCTTATTAGACCTGAAAAACATGCTTTAAAACGTCAACATAAAAGTTTGGTGAATACATAGGTTTAATGTAAATTCAATAGTAAGGCCCGCAAGATTTCTAAGTGTAGATTAAGCAACAAATGCAAACATCATAAAGGGTAATTACGTTTTACTATAGCTCATGACACTGAAGCCTCGACATCTGTGAATCAAAAATATATGCCAATTAGTGGTCTGTGAAGATGGTGCTAACCCTGCAACATCCCAAATTCGACATGGTATGCGTTCGTTCCCGGTGATAGCTAGTCACCCGAACGGGAATTGACAAACCAAATAGATACTAGTCCATAACATACGACCCACACAATTTAATTCAATCACATCTATGCAATTAACAGTTTTATATCATTTACATAAATGTGTTATAGGTAACTCAGGTCAAATACATAACATGCGTATAAAAAGTTACACCTTGCGTCCAATTTGTAAAACAAACATGTTCTCACTCACCCAAGGATGTTAAATCATGTTAAATAATTGTAAAAACATAGGGGCTATGAACTCACCTAAGTGAACTAGTCCCTCTAAAAATTGATATAAATATCCAAGTATCAATACACACCATCAAATACCTAAGTAAAAACGGCCATCCAAGTCCTACAAGTTTTAGGCTAAAGACACAATTATAAACTACAATGAATATGTGCAAGTTTATGTTACTGTTATCACTTGTTGTAGTGTACGGTTTAATGTATTTGAAATTGTTTATGGTCTCCTGGAAAACGGATATACTTTCCTAATAAATATACTTATATTTATTAAGTGTAAATTAAAACCCGTTTAATGTCCGACATATCATAATATCAGAACCGATTCATAAGCGTTTTATATAACTTCACTTTTGATCAACAAATATACCCTTACAGCTTCTAGAATATTACACTTAGTCCCTATGTTTATAAAATATAAACATTTACAAAACTGTAAAACCCTTTAGTTTTGATAATTACATAATTTAGTCCTTAAGTTTTCAAAATGAAATTTAGGTCTTTTTATAATTACTACTGGTAAGATATAGTCAATTAACTACTGGTAGCATATTAGTTACTCCTGGTAGAATAATATTTATAGTACTGGTAGTACCATAATGGTTACTACTGGTAGCATATTAGTTACTCCTGGTAGAATAATATTGTCATTAGTACTGGTAGTACCATAATGGTTACTACTGATATGCATATTAGTTTTAATTTTACCCCTGGTAGAATAATATTGCTCATTAAGTACTGTAGTACATAATGGTTTACAACTAGGTAATGTTATAGTTAGTCCGGGTAGTAACAAATGCATTTCGTATAAGCATATTTAAGTTTGCTTAAAGAGCAGTTTTGGCTATATTGGATAACTCGGATGAGCTTATTTTGAGTTATTGGGCTTGTTGGCCAACAACCATTTTTTTTGAAAATTAAGTACCAAGGTCCATAAAGGTTCGGTTTGGTTTTTAAAGGGTATAAGGGCCTATATAAGTTTCAATAAGCTCGTAGGTTACCTTAATAAGCTCGTAGAGCTTATTAACCACTGCGTGGAGGGGGCCTGTTTTGGAGGCTTGTTTTCGGAAGCCTTATTGGGCCCGCTTGTGGCCTGTTAATTTTCTAAAACATTTGATTCTTTCCTACAATTCATTGTTTCATATAAGCCCCTCGATAAGCTCATGGGAGCTTAATTATAAGTTGAGAGCCTTCACTAATAGGTCGTTGGGCCGGTTGGGCCCGAACGTAGCATGTTAGATCGTGAGAGGTCCATTGATTTCTCTAACCATATATAGGATTCGAAAATAGTCTTAGAATTATAATTCGATTGTTTAGCTCCCTATACACTAGTCATGTAACCCATGCAAACCAATTTGTTTAATTCAAGTCTACCTTCCAAAGCCATTGTGACGTGATTTTTCCTTAAAAGTTTACGTATGGTTTTCCTCAAAACGGATGGTTTTCTCAAAACCTTATTTGTTGGATCTAAAGCACGTTACTCGTTTCCTTTATCAGTTTTACCACTAACAACCATTGTTAATGTAATTCCAAAATACGTATCGTGCCCTTAATTTTTATTAACATGCGAGTTCTCAAGCTAGTGCGCTATACATACCATACATTTGACACCATAAGCTAGTCATCAACGAAAAGAAAACGGCGATAAATAGCGATTGTCAATGAGTTTGAATGTGACTTACAAAGGTCCCAGCGAACTTAGGTTATGCGTTGGAAACGAGAAGATGGCAACCCCGAATGCGTTCTACACCGACCAAAATTTACCCCAGAGCTCCAAGCTTCGAAACCGCCCAAGACCTTTGCTCGTGTAACTCTTATTGGACTTTTAATGATAACTAGGAAACATTTATGGGTTTTGAATGAAATCAAAGAAGAGTGCTTGCTTTGCGTTTGGTGACTCCGAACACTAATACAATTTTGTTTTTCATGTTTGCGTGTGTGTACGTTTGTCAGAGTGGTCAAATGGTAAGATATGAGTGTGTATTTATAGGCAAAGAACTAGTTAACTTTCCTAGTCCCTTAAACAAACAAAACCGATCCAAAGGTGCCATGTTTTAGTGGTTTCTAGTTGGTTTCCCCCAATTGTTTTGGCAAACCACTAGTACCATCTTTTAATTACTTGCATGATGTACAAGATTTAGCAAGATTATGAAAATCTTATGGATTTTTTTTAAAGGGGTTTTTTGTTAAATAAATACATGATGCCTGTTGCCGGAATACCAAAAGGGCAAAAGGGTGGCCAAATGGTCTTTGCCCATTGTGTAATAGCTTAGTGGGAACAATTAGGACAAGCATTAATGAGAATTAAGTTGTACATGCACTTGTAGGGATCATTAGGAGATATTAAGGATTTCTTAGGAGTGTGTGTGTGTGTAACCGGCCCCTAGAGCATTTGACCACAACAATTGATTAAATTTGTGGTAAGGTCAAAAAAGAGGGTATTCTTGGGTTTAGTCTTGGTAAGTATAATGAGGTATTTTCGAGGTGTTTCGCCCCCCCAAAAATCGAATTTTATTGCGAAACGTAAACCTTTTACGTGACCAATAAAAATAAAATACGCAAAGTACATAATTATCTTTTTAATAATTATATATCACTTGGTTGAAGCATACCTTAATTTATTTGACGACCGTTCACCTCAATTGATTATTTCTAGTCTACGCGATTTAACTTAAAAGTAAATATCAAAAGTAAGCGCGTGTGGGGCCAAAATAAATAATGACGGATAATAGGCGTTGTAAAATAACCTAAAATTGAGAAATGTTACATAAATAAGAACTATTTAGATACTCTTGTTATTCATACTATTTTGATTATTTATAGAAAGAACTTGTAGTGAAAGTCTTGTAATTGAGTTTTCTAACAAAAGGGATGACCATGTTTTTAAGATACTAAACCGCATTCCTGTCAAAACAAAATTACAAATTCAAAAAACTTGCATTAAATCGTCTCATTAGTGCACGTCCTTTTCTTTTCAAATTAAATTTCAAATCAAGTAATAGAGATTAAGTGTTGTCATTTATACATTTTAAGTTTTTAAGATTTTTAAATATTTAAGATTCTTAAATTTTTAATAAATAGAGGTCTTTATATGTAGTAACGATATGCCATATTTTTGTTTTATTTTAGTAGGGGTTAATAGACAAAGAAGTTACTATACTTTCCCAAAAAGTTCGCCTAAGTTACTCAACTTTCATTTTGTTCACTTAGGTTACTAAACTTTTGATAAACATACACCCCCATAATTTCAATGTTAATCCGAGCAACCTGAACGTATATTTTTAGGTAAGTTAAGTAACATAAATGTCATGTTTTCACAAGTTCAATGATGTTTACGTATATTTTTGCAAGTTGAGTAACCCCAAATGTCATGTTTCATAAGTTCAGTAACCTAAGTAAACAAAATAAAAGTTAAGTAACTTAGGCGAACTTTTTGGAAAAGTATAATAACTTCTTTGTCTATTAACCCTTATAGTAACTAATATAGTGTAAGTCAATAATCTCTATTGATGTGCCACATTAAGGTTTTCTTTTTGTAACTCATATGACGTGAAAATAATCAAATTAAATATATGTCATTCCATAATTATTGAAATTATACCTTATATATTAAGGGGTAAGATTGTTCCCCCGAGGTGATATTAATGCACTAAATGCATAACCCCGCACCTTCGTGTCGATCCCATGTCTTTATCATTTAATACAAACGTAATTAACGTAGTCCAAACATTATGTAATAACACTCCACCTATCTCTCTCTCTCTCTCTCTCCAATCTGTTTTTCTCTAAAATGACTATCTCTTTCTCTCTAACGCCAGTACCACTGATCCGGTTTGATTGAATGAGGGTTGTTTGAATGGAACTCTATAATAAACTATGGTTAGGGATTCATGTATCTTTTGATGCCATAACTCTCTTCGATGCCGCCGACCTCTTTATTACCGCCGTTTATGGTGTGTGGTGTTGATGGTCGGTTGGTGACGTTGGTGTTTGTTGGCTTGGGTTGATCATCTTATATCGCATGCATATGATTTCGATTCTAATGGAAGAAGTTGGTTTGATAAAAAATAGTCTATATATAATAAAATATATAACTAAATATCTCAAATAGTAATAGTATAGAGAGTATCCCGTTTGATATAAAAATTGCTTGAGGACAAACAATATTTTATCTCCCGGATGTCGTATCCTGACGAGAGATGAATTTAAAATCCACGAAAGTATTTTGTTTGATGTTTGAATATCGAATATTTTTGTTTTTGGATTAAAACTAAAAATTTAATAAAAATAAACTACATAAAAACTAGATAGCAAATAGAAAGCAATTAAACAAAGAACGATATATTATAAAAGATATGCTTGCTAAGTGTATTGATTAGATCCTTAAGTGTGAATTAAACATACCATTAAGTTCCCTATTGATGAACAATATCTTTTCTAAAACAATTATCCTTCTCACAACGTTGGCTTATATTAAAAACAACTCTTATTAAGATAATCGATTACTAAATTAAAGCTAATTATTTTACGGCTTTTGCCGCATCGAATAGACCAAAACAATCATTTAAAAATATAAAAAAATCACTAATCAATATTTCCCTTTTTTATTAATCACACTAATTTCACTTAAGCAATTTTTAACACTTAACAAGTCATATGGGAAAAGTCTACTCGCTAAACATTACAACTAAACGCACAATCATAAGCATAACAACAACTCAAACATATTAAGCTAATTAAGCTAAAACTACAAATTAATGAAAAAAGGAGAAATAAGATCAAACATAAACATTTTTAGCTAATAATTCTAAACTACTAATATTAAAAAGGGAAAAAGGGTAACCGGATGAAGAACCGCAATGATATAACACCACCCGATCTTACAAACTTAATAAACAAATAAGTTTATCACTTTAAAGCTTTTACTTTACTAATTAGCGAATAAAGTTGTTAACTTTATCTACTAATTATTTTCATAAAAACTATAAAGATCAAAACTTTATTTATTTATCAACGTTATAAGACCCTTAAGCTCCGGCCTTAGATGTAGAAGGATGAAATGAGAAATAAGACATGAAAAGTTAAAACAAAATAAGCTAATAAAAAGATGAAAACTTTAGATCTAAATCCACCCGAAACTAAGGTGTTCAATCAAGTGAACTCGAATCGGTATATTTAAGGATTTAGATCTAAGAAAAATAAGCTAGAATTAAAAAGCAACAATTTTATGCTAGAAAATAAGCTCAAATATAAGATCTATTATTTTTAGATCTAATCCACCCAAAACTAAGGTGTTCAATCAAGTGAACGAGAGACGGGTGTATTTAAGGATTAGATCTAAAAACAATAAGCTAGAAAAATAAGCACTCGAAAATAAGCTAAAATAAGCTCACTCGAAAAGCTCTAAATCAAAAAACAATATAAAATAAGCTAGTCTAAATAAGCTATTAAAGTAGCTTATTAGAATATAAGCTTAAGAGATGGGATCCAAAAAATAAGCTATAAGCATGAGCTTATTTGAAAATAAGCTAAAAAGAAATAAGAAAAAGACAAGAGAATAAGCAAAAAAAAATAATAAGCTAAAAAAACAAACCTTTGAAATAAATTTCTTCATTAATAAGCTCAAGAGTTACCATAATCTAGATCCAATAAGCTTCAATAAGCTTTACAATAAGCCCAAAATAAACTAATTTATTCTACTCCTAAAGGCCTCGGTTCCAAGGCCAAAAAAGATTGGATTCGGGAGTTAACTACTAAGCATAAAGTTAGTTTCTTGTCTCTTCAAGAAACGCCCAAGTAGGTGGGGGCAATTTTGTCCTTTCAAGCCTCCATCCACTCATATTGCTGGATCTAGGGGTATTTTGGTCATTTTGCACTCCACCAACCGCCTCATTATTGCACACGCCTACCTCATACTGACTGCTATAGTACCTCGGACTGACACACGCCAGTGCCACGTGTCACCCTCTGATTGGTCCAGCCGTCATCGCTACAGTACCTCGTACTGCTACAGTACCTGGTACCTGTACATCTGACACCAATCATTATAAGCGCCACGTGTCACCCTCTGAGTGGTGCCACGTGGCATTTTCACTGTTCACCCCCCCCGGTCAACCGCCGGTCAACCGTCGTAGGACCACCGGTCAACGGTGGTCAATGACGGCGGTCAACGGTGACCGCCGCCGGTCAACGGCGGCGGTCAACGACGGTCAACGGTGGCGGACCACCGTTGACCACCGCCGGACCACCGGTCAACCACCGGTCAACGGTGGTTGACGGTAAGTCAACAGCCGGGCCGGGTCAGGTATTGGGCCGGACCGGGTTAGGTATTGGGCCGCAGATCGGTCTTGGGCCGGGTCGGGTCGGGTCTGGTCGGGTCATGGGCCGGGTCGGGTCATGGGTCGGGTCGGGTCGTGAGGGAAATAAATCCCTCACCCGAATCGAACTCGAGACCTCTTGGTCATGGTTTTAATGCAACCACAAGTTCCAGCTGCGCTAGAGCAGCATTACATGAATGTTATGCAAAGATTAATATATAACCCTTATTTGGCTTGGTCTGGTCCATTACAACTAAAGGTTCAAACAGGGACGAAAAAGGTTCAAAATAAAAAGGTTTAAATATAAAAGGCCGGTACCGTTGGACTCGTTTTTTCGTGCTCTTTCCAATGGTGTGATCGAGGAATTTTCACGACTTCGTTTCGACCTCGATAAATGTGAAAACGTCGTCGAAAGTCACCCGAAAATTACCGTTTTTGCTTCGTTTTCAATCCTTTTTACCTGTAAGACATAAAAACACAATACAAACATATTTGCAACATAATTATCTATATTTTAGTGTTTTTAGTCCTTTTGTAGTGTTTTACGGGGTACAAAATATGTATATTTTGGCCAATATCAAATCCCCCCACACTAAACCATTGCTGGTCCCTCACGCAATGTAAAAACAATACCCGAAAATAAATAACTTTATCCCCTTTTAATTTATGTCCCCCTCACAATCAAACAAGAACAGAAAAGGTCCATCAAAAGGTTCAAAAATCATTCAATTCGCAAGCACCCCTGTTTTAACCACTTACTAAATAATAATAACTAAGATAATAATTTTTATAAAACTTATTTTAAAAGGCTTAAGAAATAGGTTCCGTCATCCTTTGCTTTTCACAATCCCAAACTAAGCTTAATTTGAAATCATTGCTAATACAAGTTAGGATGCTAACACTACTCATATTTGTAACTTGTAAACTTTTCACTCCCGACAATTATTAATTATTAGGTGAATGTGCTATTTCGAATTTCAACCATGGATCAACGTTATTGCAAAAACTATGTTTCACGTTCCACCCGAGAATATTGATTTTGAAGGCGATAAAATCATCCATGTAGCGATTTTCGTCTCGCCATCCCAACCTCATCGGCTAAGTGACCGGGCTTTTGACACCTCACGGAGACTAGTATCGGGACTCACGGACCTTCGGTTTCAAAATCTCTAAGGTTTTCCGTTTACACATATTATTTGAAAAATTACAATCATAAAACGAATTAGTACTAGTGCAAAAGTATATTAAATTTAATAAAAATAAAAATTCCACTTACTAAGCAACATAAACTATTAAACCTCGGTCCTTTAGAAGGCTACAACATCGGCCACGCCTCCGACACGATGTAGCAAACATATTTCGACCTCGGATTATTATCATTATTATATATATTTTTTATTTATTTTTTTTTCTTTTTTTTTTGCTATAATCATAATATATCACCGGTGCCTTTTATCTCGAAGCCACATCGATAGCGAGTCGACAAGAGGTTATTCTACTTATTATGACACCGGCCCCCACCTTATATGAAGACTTCAACATCGGCCACGCCTCCGACACGATGAAGTAATCTGGCGAAGATATTTATTCTACTTATTAATCTTTTATTTATTTATTTGCAACATTAATCGCGAAGAGAAAATACATTTTTAGAAAATTTAAATATAAATTTGAACTAAGACTGAGATACATTTTAGAGAGTTTTGTAATAGCTTCAAGGTTGTGTAACCCCAGTACTTAAAGAGTACTCGTATTATTTATAATATTGAAGCAGTGAGTTTTGTGTTTATTGTTTGTGTGTGATCATTACTGTTTCATTCATAAATTTCTCTAGAGTATCAAGTGTAGATTCCGCATACACTTTGGTATACATACAAAGTCTCAATATTTGTTATTTTGGATTCTTCCAAGGTAACAAACTCTTTATATCATAAAGAATCGATCAAGGCGTGGGATCAACAAAATTTATTGATATCGACTACATTCTTTATTCAAAAATAGTTGATTTAAGTCTAATTTTCAAAGATAACATGTATTATTAGTCAAATTAGAAGCTTACGGGAGGAAAAGCGACAAATTACATACATGAGCTCTTAAGATTTCCAAATAATCCTTGTTTAGCATCCAACTTCTACTTAACACTATCATTTTTTGTTCTTTGCAAAATTTTAAAGTTAAGCAAACGCTAAGTCTAAAAATCTAAGGGAAAAGCTAGAGTTTTAAACTCAGTCAAATCAAAAGCTACCTAATTCTACGGGCCTACTTATTACTATATATTTATATTTTAATCATTTTTTTAAAAATAAAAAAAATAAAAAATTTAAAATTTTGGTCAAAACGGGGTTGCACGGGACACAGCAAGGCACATGTATGATCACATTTCGATAGAAATCCCCCCCCCACACTTAGAATGGAACATTGGCCTCAATGTTCAAAAATATCGGGTTCTACCCCCACACTTAGGAACGAAAAAGGCAAATGCAAAAAATTTCAAGTGTGAAAAAGGAAGCACAAGAATATTCATGATCAGGATTAAGGATTCCAAAATAAGCAAAGATCGAAGACCGGACGATTGGAGGATTGAAAACGAGCACGGGTCTTCATGATCTTAAGGAATCCTGCAAAAACGATACCACAATCCATAGAAAGAAGCACGCCCACCACACTTAGGCTATAAAATCACACACTTATTTATTAAGAAAAGAAAATAAAAAAAAATTAAAAAAAATAAGAAAAGACACGGGTTGCCTCCCGAGAAGCGCTTATTTTTGTTAACCGAGTCTTGAGCCTGACTCGATCCCCCACACTTAAGCTTGGTCAAGGAGGATAGAAATGGAGATACGGGACATCCAAGTGAGGAATGTCCCCTCCAGAAATCATCATCGGGCGTTTAAAAAAATCAAAAGTGATTTTGGCCGATGAGATAAGAAAGGAGAAGTGAAAATACCAGGTTTGAACACTTTGTCCTCGTTTTTGGATGAAAACGGGAGCAAAAGGTCAAACATAGACAAAGGGTGGGTTGGGTGGGTAAAGATTTAGCTTAAGAACATATGTTTCAGAATTGTCACCACCACTTTGTTTATGAAATCACCCGCATCGGGCTCAAAATTAAAGCAAATCTCAACATCCGGTGGTTCCGGAGGAGGACGGGAAAGAGATGGATCATCAAAATGATCAAGAGAAAATGACTCATTTTCAGGAAGGGGAGGGGAGTCACTGCTGAGCAATTCTTCAAGAAAACGAATATCCCCTTCCGAATCATAATCGTCATCCTCAATGCCCAGTGGCATCGAGTCATCGGAAGCAAGAAATAAGTCGATCTCCTCCATAAGAGAGTCACTATCCTCAACGAGGATAGGAGGTGGAGAGAAAAACTCGACAATTGTATCAACAATTTTAGAATTACGTACTTCCGGCGGTCGTGGAGATGAATTATCATACGACAAATTCTCAGCAAGACGAATTTCTTCCTCAGGTTCCGAGTCGGTATCAATAACTCCCGGTGGAATTGGATCGGTATGAGCGAGTTCACCTTTGAGAAATCCTAGAGAAGGATAATCAAACATAGGAGTAAGAATCAATTAAAGTTATCACGGTAAGAAACAGATTCGATAAGATAAGACTTCGGCATTCGGCATTAAAAACAATGTGGATCATCTTAGTTGAAATGATTTCTGCATCAAAAAGAGTGTCTCGAATAAATTTTGAAATTTTTCTTTCAGGAAAAAACGTCCTCATCAGAAAATGATCGTTGTCACTAGAGGTGTATTCGTTCTTTTGAATCAAAAAAGTCGCAAAAGTCGGAGGATGATTATCATTACGGGCACATCACACTCTCTTTATCATCTATTGTTTTTTTTTTTGGATATAATCCGCAGGACTCACTTTGGGGTTGGGACAAGCTCTACAAAACACTAGACTTGATTGCTCTGTTAGCCGATTCCGTTACCGGTAATAGTGTCGAGGATGCTCGTCCTCCATTATGAGAGGAGTCCAGAATGGGAAGTCGGAGTGTAATTGCAAGAAGGCCTAATTATATTAATTCCCTTATTTTCTTATTTTTATCATAAATGGAAGGTTATCCAAAGTTGTTGGAACTTTTTTAACTCAAACCGTTTTTGTATCAATCCGTAATCACGTCGGAAATAAGTCGGGACTCACTTGGGATTGGAATAGGATCTTTTACACTAGATTCAAGTGAATCCCGCGCGCGCTGCGTGTCAAGATGTTTATCCCCCACTGTTTGAGAGTTAACGGTTTCCACGGGGGGAAAAGGATATGTTTTGGTAGAAATTGTGATATTTCTTAAAGCGGATCATTTCGAATATTTCTTGCACGAGTAGAAGCTTGAGGAATTAAGATTTTTTCTGCGGATATTTAAGCAATCTGAATTTTACATTTAGCTTCTAACTCCGCGGTCCTATTCTTTGGCGATTTGTTTCTCTTCTTCATGCTTCGCGGCTTTCCTCATAATTCGTGTCTCTTCTGTATTTATTCATTTTCTCCAACATTTGCATCGTGTCCTCATGTATCGATTTCGTTCCTTTAATTTCCCGTTGTCGTTCTATCTCTCGCAGCCCTTGCCGGTAATATCTCCATTTCGGAGGTGAGACATTGATAATAAATGATATCCCCCACAATTTTCGCAAATCGGCTCAACCATGATCGCACAATAAATTGTGTACATTCTGATTCGTCATGTAATCACCACAAAATGTACAAACATATATATTGACATCATTTTGCCAAATCTTAATTGGTTTATAATTGTCACTAAAGTCTTTGATTGTTTCACGGTTCTGGATCAAAATTCTAAACGGGACACGTTGCATGGAACAATCGAAAACCGTCGTAATGATTGTTACCATCAATTTTTACAAAAATATGGTCGAATATTGTTGTTGTGTGGTCGGAAAAAGTTTCGGAGAGTTGTCGAAAGAATTCGGATTACATCGTGGACAAAAATGGAACCGACATATGGCTCTCACACTACGTAGCATGGTGAAAAAATAACATGTCGAATAATTAAACAATTTAGAGGATAAGAAGAAAGAATTAAAAGGATTTTAGGTTACGGAGATTATATTTGGGGTTTTATATTTATTTTAAAGAATATTTAATAATAATTTTTTTTTACAATCTATTTTAAACGGATACACGGAAGAAAATACAATAAAACCAAATAAATCAACTTACTTCATCGGTAGCTCTCATAAAAAATTGCTTTTTCAGGTGAGTCGTACTTCGTAAGTGACACAAATGGTAAGTTTTTGAATCTTTGGTTCGATTTAGGAACTTTTCAAGTTCACCGGAACTTATTTTTGATAATACCTCAATTGAAGGTATTATTTGTTGGTGTTCTTTTACCAACTTGTTTTATTTATATATAAAATTTATATATAATATAATTTATATATATATATATATATATATATATATATATATATATATATATATATATATATATTTTAAGGATAAAATTTTTTTTTATTTTTTTTAAATTTTTATATAAAAGAAAATAAAATGGAAATAAAAAATATTTTGGATTTTTATTTTTATAAGAACGAATTAAACTTCCCGATAGAAGGATCTTCAAGGCTAGGAACTCGACTAAAGATCCGTAAATAATCATAACCTCCTCTCTCGGGGCTCTAGGTCGGGCAGCTGGCTGAGGGGGCACAGCGCCAGCGGCTCGCCAAAAAAAAAAAAAAGGCTGCCAAAAATTGATCACGTCCAAATTAACACATATATATAATATATAAATATGTAATAATAAGGAGGATAATCAATAATAGTATAGTAAGTATTTTCCGTCGGGTTCTAGAAAATCGCTTTGTTTTAACCCAAAGCACATATCAATAAACCTCCGGGTCTTTTCCTCGGCGAGAAGGTGAATGGAAATCTACGTTCAAGTTGTAAATCGAGCTTGATTATCATTTAGTTTTTTTTTTTTTTTTGGTTTTGGTGTTCTAATTACTATAATGGAAAGCATATAAAAGGAAATAAACTTTTGGTATTTTTTTAATCTATTTTTTAAACTAATATTAATTTTGCAACGATTAAAAAAAATACAGAATTATACTTAAATTGGATCTAAAGATTATAAATGATGAAATTTTGCTTGCTAGTGACGTGAAATGTCATTAAGTGGGGTTTAAGGTTTTTTTAACGAATTAAAAATCCTTCGAAAGCAAAATTTCAAGAATTAAATGAAAGTAAAGTAAAGTGCTTTTTTAAAATAAATGACAAGTATTTAAATTGCATTAAAAGTAAATGACGGTATGTAAATCGGAAAATTCTAATGACTATTAATTTTTTAATCCTTTTTAAAACCCGCACTTAAATTCCAAATCACTAATCACTTAGCAAGCACTAATGAACTACTCACTAATCATAACAAATAAACTAGAAACAATCATAAGATCAAACATAAACATTTTAAGCTAATAATTATAAACTACTAGTATTAAAAAGGGAGAAAAAGGGTTAACCGAGAGAATGAAGACCGCAAAATATAAAACCACCGATCTTACAAAAACTTTAATAAACAATAAGTTATCATTTACTTTACTAATAGCGAATAAAGGTCTGTCAACTTTATCTAATATTTACTTTCATAAAAAAACTAGAAGATCAAAAATTTATCTATTTATCAACCTTTATAAGGACCCTAGCTTCGGCCTTAGATGTAGAATGATGGGAATAAGAAATAAGACATGAAGTTAGAACAAAATAAGCTAATAAAAGATTAAAACTTTAGATCTATATCCACCCGAAACTAATAGGTGTTCAATCAAGTGAACTCGGATCGGGTATATTTAAGGATTAGATCTAAGAAAATTAAGCTAGAATTTAAAAACTAATTTCGTAAAAAAAACACTAAAATCGTTAGCTATTTAAATCTAATAAGTTACTTTTAAAAAACTATTTAATAACTAGATTCTAAAAGTAAAATAAGCCATGAAAAAACTTTAACTACTAAAAAAGCTTTTAGATCTTACTAAACTAAATAATAAGCTCTAGAAATAAGGTGTGCTCAAGACTTAAAAGATAAGCCGAAGTAGAAGATCTAATGACACCTTTTAGCATTCAAATCGAGCAAAAGCAAGAAATAAGCTAAATAAGAAAAGAAAATGAAATAAGCAAAAGCTTATTTGGATAATATGAGCTTAGATCTAAATCAAATAAGCCAAAGAAATGCTTATTTGAAGTAAGAAATAAGCTAGGAAAAAAACTAGAAGCAATAATAAGCCATAATTAGCTTAAAAAGAAAAGAAAATAGAGGATTAGAAAAAGAATAAGACATAAGACAATAAGCACTTCAATCATGACAAAAACACTCTTCATTATTAAGCTAAAAGTAATGATTACAAGTAAATAATAAGTTAAAAAAAACTTTGTTTACTATAAGCTAAACTTAAATTACACCACTCCTCAAAAAACTATGCTTACTTATTTTTATATGACTAAAGCAATACTAAATCTAACACTCAAATGCAGAACTGATGCTGTGCGCTACATTTTTAGCCTTCAAGTGGGAGGGCAATTTCGTCCTTTCAAGTCTTCATCCATGTGTTTTGCTAGATCAGGGGTAATTATAGACTTTTTGTACCTCCATCAACCGCCTATGATTGAAATGATTGGCACGGATCCATACTCGCTGACCTCATATTGACCACACGCCACACCTGTACTAACACACTGCAGTGCCATCATGACACGCATCTAACTTGGTCCAGCCGCCACTCTGAAACATACCTCGTACTGACGTGATCTGCACCTGGACTGCTATAGGTAATGTATTACCTGGCACATCTGAAACCAAACATTAAAAGCGCCAAGTGTTACCACTGAGTGGTTGCCCGTGGCATTTTTACTGTACCCACCGTCAACTGGTAACCTTCGGTCAACGCCGCGGACCACCGGTCAAACGGTATGTCCAACGGCGCGGCAGTCAAACGGAGTGCTCAACAACTGTCAACGCCGCACGGACAACCGGTTCAACAGGCGGCGGTCATACGACGGTCAAAGTGGCGGACCACGGTCAACCACCGCTGGACCAGTTTGGACACCGCCCGGACACCCGTCAAACACCGGTCAACGGGTGGTTGACCGCCAGTCAAGGCGGGTCAACAGTTGGGCCGGGTCAGGTCGGTATTAGGCCGGGTCGAGTATTGGACTGGATCGGGCCAAGTATTGGGCTGGGTCAAGTTCGGGTCATGGGCCGGGTCAAGTTCGGGTCGGGTCCGGTTCTGGATCGGGTCATGGGTCGGGTCGACACGTGGCATCACCAGAGTGGGCCACGTGTTACAAGAGGGAAAATCCTCACCCCAGGCAAGCTTGGGGTTCGAACGTTCGACCTCTCGTTATAGAAACTCAAGCAACATAAGAAACCATCTGCGCTAGGCAGAGTTTCAATTATGTTATACAAAAGTTAATATACAACCCTTTATTGTCTTGGTCTGGTCCATTATAACTAAAGGTTCAAACAGGGACGAAAAAGGTTCAACATAAAAAGGTTTAAATATAAAAGGCCGGTACCGTTGGACTCGTTTTTTTGTGCTCTTTCCAATGGTGTGATCGAGGAATATTCACGACTTCGTTTGGACCTCGATAAATGTGAAAACGTCGTCGAAAGTCACCCGAAAATTACCGTTTTTGCTTCGTTTTCAATCCTTTTTACCTGTAAGACATAAAAACACAATACAAACATATTTGCAACATAATTATCTATATTTTAGTGTTTTTAGTCTTTTTATAGTGTTTTACGGGGTACAAAATATGTATATTTTAGCTTATATCAGAACCCAACCAACATTGGGGATCCAATTTTCCAAACTCTCCATCTTCGTCTGTTTTCAAATGCAGGTCGTACAAATCGTCCTTTGGTATTTAGACTCAGGCTGTTCAAAACATATGACGGGGGATCGCTCACGGCTCATGAATTTCGTGAAAAAGTTCATCGGGATAGTTAGATTCGGGATGAATGATCACTTTTTGTATGCTATTATAGGGTTATGGAATTTATGTCGTTGGTGATAGTGTAATATCCCTGGGTATATACGTGAAGGACTGGGCATAATTTGTTTCTATCGTCAATTTTGTGATTCGGATTTAGAAGTTGCCTTCAGAAAGCATTCTTGTTATGTTCGTGATACGGATGGTGTTGAATTACTTAAAGGTTCCCCGATGGTCTAATTGATACACTATCTCTGTTGAAAGACATGATGAGTCATCACCCAATTTGTTACCTTCTAAAGCCTCCAAGAATAAATCATGGTTGTGGCATCGGCGTTTAAATCACTTGAACTTCGGTACCATCAATGATTTGCATGGAAAAGACCTTGTCAGAGGGTCAAAGGCACCGATGTTTCTTTGGGCTGAAGCTGTGGCTACTGCCTGTTACACCCAAAACCGTTCCCTTATTCACACACGTCACGACAAAACCCCATATGAGCTAGTACACAATAAGAAGCCTGATCTCACATTTTTCTGGGTCTTTGGTGCTCTTTGTTACCCTACAAATGACAGCGAGAATCTTGGAAAACTACAACTAAGGGCTGATATTGGAATTTTCATTGGATATGCACCGAGCAGAAAAGGTTACAGAATCTATAACAAACGAATGCGACAAATCATGGAAACTATTCACGTTCAATTCGATGAACTGACTGAGCAAATAACGTATGTTCACAATCAGTTCAGGCCTCGCTCTTTAATGACAAATGACGTCTGTTCACATCAGTTCAGGCATCGCTCTTCAACGACAAATGATGTCTGTTCACATCAGTTCAGGCCTCGCTCTTCAACGACAAATGATGTCTGTTCACATCAGTTCATGCCTCGCTCTTCATCGACAAATGACATTTGAACACTGCAGTTCAAGCCTCGGACCTTAATGTCATCAAAATGGCGTCTGCTGACAACACTTCAGGCCCTGTTCCTTAAAAGAAAAGAAAGGTGTAAAATCCAATGCGCTTTAACTTTGGAAGAGGAGAAATCTTCTTGTTTAAGACCTTTCTCATCAATCAGCTTCATGCTTTTCCATGCTCGTTCTGTCATCAAGTGGATCAACGTACCTTTAATTGTAGTCTTATTCACTTGTTCAATCAAAAATGGCAACCTCATATGCAATTTTTGAGGGGGAGAAGTGTGAACTACATGTTGATTGATGTTTTAGAAATGGTCAAATGGCTCCTGTACAATCCAGTCCAGGTCCCGCTCTTAACCTGTTGACGCCTGGACCTATCAGTTCAGGGCTCGTACCCAATCATGCTCCTGCTCTACCATATGTACATCCCACACATAAAGAATTGGAGATGTTATTCCAACCTATGTTTGATGAATATTTTAATCCACCGGGTAACCATCAGGATCCTCTTCCTAGTGTAGTACAAGACCCGGTCATTCCTACAGGTCCTTCAGTGTCTATTTCTATTGATCTCGACGCACCATCGAGAAGTCATATATCATCACCATTGGATCATCATTCCTCTTCGGCACATCATGGTGTAGCAGGTGAGCAATATGCAGAAGTTAATCCGTTTGCTGTAGCTGATCCCGAACCATTTGTTAATGTGTTCGCCCCAGATCCAACCTCTGAAGCTTCATCATCTAGGGAAATCATGATGCCAGAAATCAACCAATCCACTCAACCTCATGAACATATCCGGAAATGGACCGACTCTCATCCTCTTGATAACATTATTGGGAATCCCTCTCGACTGGTATCCACTCGGAAATTCCGTACTGTCCGTACTGTCCAAAGGTTGGATGCTTTGTGGTGCTTCTACAATTCCGTACTGTCCAAAGTCAAACCGAAAAACTTCAACTCTGCAGCTACTGAAGACTGTTGGTTTTAAGCCATGCAAGAAGAAATCTATGAATTTGATCGTCTGAACAAAGTGATTTTATAAGGTGAAAAAGCTTGATGAGTACTGGTGGATGTGTTGAAAAACAAGGCAACGTCTTGTAGCAAAAGGATTCATCAAGAAGAAGGTCTAGATTTTGAAGCAATCTTCGCCCGGTTGTCGTCTAGAAGCAATCAGGATATTCATTGCCAATGCCACCGCGAAAAATGATAGTTATCAAATGGACGTAATACTGAATTTCTTAAATGGCGAGCTCAAGAAGAGTCTATGTTAACCACCAGAAGGCTTTGTTGACCCAGAAACGTCACCACATCATGTCATATCCCGTCTGAAGAAAAGCATTCACGGTTAAAACAGGCTCCCCGAGCATGGTATGACACTTTGTCAAAGTTTCTTCTGGCACAAGGATTCTCCAAGGGTGTCGTCGATCCAACCTTGTTCATTCTGATAACAGGCTCAAAACACATCTTCTTGATTCAAATATTTTTTTATTTGGTTGTTGATATCAAATTTGCCTCGACCGACCCCCAAGATTGTCACCATTTTTCTAATGAAATGAGTTCTAAATTTCAAATGTCGGTGATAGGTCAAATATTATTTTTCTTAGGTACAATTTTCAAAAAACCTAGAGGCATTTTCATTAATCATTCTTAAATATGCAAATGAGATTTTAAAGAAATTTGATCTTCATAAAAGTGACCCTGTTGACACTCCTATGGTAGAGCGAACCAAACTGGATGAAGACCTCTCAGGGTCCCCTGTTGACCAGACCAAATATTGCAGCATGATTGGGTCCCTGATGTACTTCACAGCGAGTAGACCTGACCTGGTGTTTACTGTGTGCATGTGTGCTAGATATCAATCTAGGCCTACTAAAAAGCACCTTGAGGCAGTTAAACGGGTCTTTCGGTATCTCCAAGGAACCATCAATATGGGTCTTGGTGATAAGTTAGTTAGCTGGTCATTAATCGCCATGGCACTAACAGCATACGCAGACGCAGATCATGCAGGTTGTCAGGACACTCGTAGAAGTACATCTGGCAGTGCTCAGTTCCTTGGTGATAAGTTAGTTAGCTGTTCATCAAAAGAAGCAAACCTAGCACGTCTATCTCGTAATACTGAGGACGAATTAACATCGCGTGTTGATTGTGTGCCCAAATCTATGGATGGGTCTCAATTATAGATTATGGCTTCGCTTACAATCCTTCCCTTTGTACGTGACAACAAGAGTGCCATAGCCCTCTACTGGCAACAACGTTCAGCACTCTAGGTCTAAACACATCGACATCTGACATCATTTCATCAGAGAACAAGTAGAAAAAGGAGTGGTTGAGTTGTATTTCGTGGGCAGTGTATCAACTGGCGGATATATGTCACTAAGGCGCTGCCCAGGAGAACGATTCAATTCTTTTCCTAAGGCTTTGGCATGGAGTGTATGGAAGCCAGAGACACTCAAAAAGTCTCAGGTTGATCAGGAATGAGGTAACGGATGGCGTCAAGTATCCTATGTAAATTTGTACATACTTAAACCCAAAAAGAAAAATACAAAAAATATAAAACCATCAAAAAAGCCTTAAAATTTCAGAAAATAGAAAATTTATAAAAATGTTTTTCTTTCAAGTACATGTTTTTCGTTTATCGATAACATTATAGGTCATAGAAATGTCATAAATAATTGACACGGTCTTTAAATGAAGCTGAACGAAGTTTAAACCTTTCAAAACATGTCTTTATGGCTTGTAGTTATTTCAGACTGCAACCCGCTTTTCAAAATGAGGAAAGCACGTCGCCAAAAAGACGGATGTTCCTAACAACGGGTGATTAAGTTCTCCCGGGCATGGATTACTTTATATCCTTGCAACCTCGATCTAATGTACGCTTCAGTGCATTATTTCTTGATTAAGAAGAGAAGTCTTCTTTTATCCTTATAATTTTCCGTCTATGATTCTTCAGAAAATTATTTGGATTTCCCGTGGTGGCTTAATGCTGTTTTTGTAAATCAATCGGACTTGGGTTTTCATAAATTTGACACTCAATCAACGACTACCGCTCTTTAACTAGAACACGGGTCATTGATTGATGGGGAGAGTGGTTTTTCAAATTCATGACATCTATCAGGTATTTTTTAACACACAAGATTTGGTAACTAACGAGGCTATGGATTAAGGGGGAGTTAAACTGGAGTTGACTCAAAATGGTTCAAATATGTCAATTGAATGTTCGTTTAGGATCTTATTTGCTATGTGCTAACTGTATCCTAGGCTTATTAAATGTGAAGGATCAATTGTGTCATTTTCCCAAAGTTAATCAATCCATTAGTTGCTATGTATCCCTAAAAGTTAAAGAAATATGAAAAGTGAGGGACCATTTGTGTAATTTACCTTACATAATTAGAAATAAGAAGGAGAGGGACCCATTATGTCAAATAATGAAAGGTGTCACCTAGGTATAATAATTGGTGTTGCGTTTTGACTTGGTCAAAACCCACATATCTAGTCAAACTTGTCAACTATTCTCTCTCAAGGCTCTAGATTGCGTTTTGATTAAGTTGTGATCTCTAGTGTATTTCTTCACTTAGGTAACATGCACTCAACGTTGTTAATCACTTATCCACTCTTTTTCTTTAACATATGATATGAAAATCATTAAAATGTGTGTTTTTTTAAGACCCATCGTGTGATTACCTCGTCGAATCACTGGTTAGTGTTTGACATTGTGTTTTAATTACCGGGTTTACATTTACTTATGTGTTAGATGCTTTGTTAATGCTTGAACTGATTCCCCGCCTCCTCTATTAGTGTATTTATGATTTTCGAATAGTGGTTGCCCTTTAAGGTTCTTGTTTGCGTTTTGAGTTTGCGTTCATGGTGCGTTTGGATAGTAGGGTCTTGGTGGCGATTTGGTAATTAATTATTGATTGCATTTTGAGTCTGCGTTCATGTTGCGTTTTGATAGTAGTTTCTTGATTGCGATTTGATAATTAATTATTGATTGCGTTTTGTGGTTAAATTCATGTTGCGTTTTAAGAATTAGTTCTTGGTTGCGTTTTTGTGGTTAAATTCATGTTGCGTTTTGACAATTAATTCTTGATTGCGTTTTGCTGATTAGACTCTAGGTTGCGTTTTGTCTTTGTTCTTGAAAGCGTTTTAAGAAAATATCCCTGATTGCGTTTTGGTATACTTGTTATGATTGCGTTTTGAGTGATATTTTGGATTGCGTTTTGCTTATGTAACTGTTGCGTTTTGACTTTATTCATGTGTTGCGTTTTGGTCATTAATCGTTGAACAGGACAAAACGCAACTCGTTGCGTTTTGATTTGAAGAAATTTCTAATATTAAAATATTGAAGCCCCTATTTCGAAATTTTGTTAATGGTTGCGTTTTGATAACTTTTGAATACTATAATCACTGCGTTTTAATGATGGCGGCGTTTGGAGTGCTGTGTTTTGACGTTACTGCGTTTTGATTATGGTTGCGTTTTGATTATGGCTGCGTTTTAAGTAATTACTAATCGCGTTTAAGTGGCTGCGTTTTGATATTAGCTCATAAAATATTCATTGCGTTTTGAGTCACTAAAAGTTGCTTGTCCATTGTGTTTTGCATTGCATTGATTGTTAATTGCCATTGAATCTTCTGGTTTAATCGGTGTGTTATGTCCTCTCTTCGATGAGTTGACTTCCGTTGATTCATGAGTTGACCAAACTCATTGATTAACTCTATAACATGTTTAGGGGTCATTTCTCTTGGATCTTGTGCATACGTGATTTAATTCCCTAGCATCTGTCAAATCTATTAATTCCTTATCTGCATGGTAGCTTTTCAGTGATCTGTGTAACTGTGCAGATACAATGGCTGATGTGAACATGCCCCAGCAATGGCACACCCGTTGTACAGGATGAACAGATCGACACGGCATTCGATGGGTGCCAATTGGGAAAAGTAATTGCTATTAGAATGAAGAAAAATCTTAACCCAACCCAATTTTAAAGATTGCTGTGGATATTCTCAAGCAAACAATTTCTTTTGAGTTTTACAGACGTCATCAACAATACCGGACTTCTCGATTCAACAATTATGGGATACTATTTGTTTTGACAGTAACGCGGGAGTGATAAGTGTCAACTGGAAGAGCAAATGGTTTCGATCTCACTCACAGACACACTCAGAGACACTCATTCAGATTCATGCCAGTCGATAAAAACAGATCTTTTTTATCCTCCTCCGACTACTGTTAAGCTTATCGAGTTTCGTCAATGAGTTGGGTTATCAAGAGAAGTCATAAAACTTGTCAAATGTCACAATACGAACTGTACTCAACCATGGAAGGGCACTCAAACAATCATCAATTTGTGGCCTTACGGGAAAGGACTTCAGGATTGATAAGACCAAGAGCCCCAGTGCTACAGATCCTTCTGGGGTGTTGTTAATTCGAGCTCATTGATTTTGTGAAGGTGTGGGAAGTATTTTACTCAGTCTATCCACAATTTACCAAATGACAAGAGGAATCTGGCACGCAAGCTCAAGGATAGATGAAAGCGACTATCATTTGATTCCCATGTATCCGGTTCATAAGTTGATAATATTTTCATTTGCAAACGGCTACACAACTTCAACACAAGTCCTGAGTCCCCACTCCATCTGCCTACTGTGGAACATGTTACTAGATAATTCAAAGTTCAGCGCATAAGGGGACACAAACGGGGGAAGTATTCGCGATGAATATACCGAATGAACTCTCAATGATGTCATTCGAGGAGCTGATTATTATGGTGCTTATCTGAAAAAAGTTGCAAAGCATCAACGATACCTCGCGGGTGAAGAAGTGAGTGATCCTGATTCTCCAGCACCCAAGCCAGCAAAGCCAGTAAAATCAAACCAAACCAAAACCAACCAAGTAATCCAAAAGCCTTACCGAAACCAAAGCTGCTCAAGAAGCATAAACCAGCACTGGCCCAACCTCTGGAGAAGAGTGAAAAGCCGGTGTCAGAGTCGTCGAAGGCCCCACCACTAGCCAAACATGCTAAGGCGGGGAAAGTGGTTAAGAAGAGAACTGTTAAGAGTTCTAAGCAGTTGGTAGATGAATTCGTTAATGAAGGGGTTCCTGCTGCTAAACCCATCCTTGAAGACACAAAGGAGGTGATACTGCAAAAGGTTCTAGAAGAGAGCCGAACGGATGCTTACCCTACTCGAAGTGGTTCTCTTCCCCCTGTGGTATTCAGGGAAACTGAACTTGGGCAACTTCAACCACTGCCCAGAGGTGCCCGGGAATGGGGAAAGAGAAAGTAGGTGAAGAAAAAAGCTGCTCAAGTTCTTCTTCGCCTTCAGATACTAAGAAAAAGAGCCTGACTGATAGTATTATCTTTCATAGACTACTCCCGTGCCATCTGAACAGCGGGCCTAGAAGAGTCTTCTCCCTTTTATGGTGTAACTTGGTTTATTGCAGTGACAACTTGTAGTCTGATGAAGAAATGCCTTCAGTGGTTAGAAGTGGGGCTCAAGACGAAGGCCAGATGGACCAGACCCTGGTAAAACTAGATGAAGGCTAAGGCTGGGGACCACAAACCCTGATGAGGTTGCTGAATCTTAACCTTTACCAACCCACTTTTGTGTTCTCGCTGGACCAAACCTTGAAAACACTCAGATGTTGAGATCACTGGATCCCTACAGTCAACCAAAACTGAGCATTTGGATGAAGGGTCAACGCCGCAGCATACCCCTGATGTACAGGAGAATCTGAAGCTAACTGTTGATGAACAGGTGATACCAGAAGAACCTATCAGCTCTACAGGGACGTTATCTTCTCTACAACATCTTGCCAAAGACTTTAGCTTTAGTGATCAATTCTTGAATGACAAACCGTCTGAGGCTGACAATGAGAAGACAACGGCAGACACCAAAGCTTGAATCAATGGTGCTATTATTTTCATCAAAGACACTCTGTCCTCCCTCTTGGTCTGTTACTGGTGATCGGTCCCGTGCCTAGACCAGATTATCCCAATGTTCATTGGCCATTATCAAACACCACTACCACAACTGATGCAGCAACAAACAAACAAATAAACTCTTTCCCACTACAACCTCTCAACCACAACAAGGTCCGTCAGATCCCATCATCATCAAGTGTATGGGTGAACTTGAAGAGTTTATCGCAAATCTAGTGGAAGAAAATCAAGCTCTGGAAAACACGTCTAGGACAAGAGGGGACCAGGATCTATAAGTTGAAAAATATGGACTTAACTAAAACCATGATCAGAGAGCAGATGGTGGAGTTTACTTTATTCTACAGGAGATTGATCAAAGATTAATGAATCAGTTAATGGAGTGGTTTTTCATCAGTAAAGCTTGCAATGAGAGCTCCTTCTTCGTGCTCGATTTCAAGGATCTCCCTACGTCTGAATTGAAGGATAATTCTGCTCCTACGCATGTTGGAGGAGAACTTATGACCTAGGACTTGCTAAACACACGAGTAGCATATGAGCAATGAAGGACTCCATCCGTCGTGATGAAGTAAGGACTTTGATGTACTTAAGGATCAGGGGTAAACTAAGAAGATAAAGTATAGCAACGATTCTCCAAAGACTCCCCCTGGGATCCAACTTCTCATCCACCTCCTCCTCTTCCACCGTCAGGAGCTCAGGGGACTTCTGGCACAAACGGAGCATTCGATTCTGACTAAAAAGTCCTCCTCCTCCACCACCTTCATCCTCATCCACTCATCAGGGAGATCAGTCAACAAGCACCGCGGCCCAAAGTTCCTCAAAGACAGCTGCTTCAGCTGAATACTCTGCTTGGACAACGACTAACACCCGGATTAAGCCCTCAATCACAACAAATTCCTGATGAGCTTTTATGGATGATGAAACCACTGCAGATGAACAAGCATATTCTAGTGGTGATGAGGTAGGACGTGATCATATTCTTACAGTTAACTTGAGGCAGAGTTGGTGGAAACCTCTCACTAAAGACAGACCGGCCACTCCAGAACCTGCTTGGACTTTTCCATCATCTGGATCTGACTATGCCAACAAACAAACTGGGCCTTTGTTGAAGTTGACATATGCCCTCCACAGGAGAACAACTCTCTACTTGCTCAAACCGGAGGATATGGCGTTATTTAGGATTGGTACCTAAAAACGATAAGGAATCACTCAGTGACACTTCTAGACCTGGATGGCCTAGCTTTCAAAAATCGTTATAAAGTTTTCATCCTGGCGTGATTCATACTATATTCTAAATGGAAGAGTGCTACAAACTTTCACCGATCAACGTGGATGATAAATCTTAGGTACAACGTCAGAAGCCACTTCCTACTGGGTGGTGAAAAACCCCCAGGCCATTGTATCCATTCAAACCGGATTCTTTTTCAATTAAAGACTGGAGTATCTATGATATGGTTCGAAGGTTGGCAGACCGGCCCTTATCTCAATTTCTCGAAATGAAGGCGGCATTTTATACTGTGTCTGCTTGGAGCAACTGGTGCTGATCAGTTCTGAGATTGAAGCGGAGTGCAAGTATGGGACATCGAGATTTGTTTGGTATCTCTCACTGGTGGTTTCAAAGACAACGATTCTACATTGACTGATTCTCATCTAAGGAAGACCGCCGAGCAGTAAGGACTCATATGCGTATCTTAAGTGTCGTCCGAATCTATGTCTTTTCAATGTATGGGTACAACTACATGAAGAAGATAGTCCTTCGTCGAGCTGATCTCAAAGAATATGTCATAGCAAAAAGGGACTTCAAATACATGTACCCTAGTGACTTTGAAGATCTGTACTTGTTAAATCTTCAAGGTCACTTGAACCACCTATCACCCGAAGACAAAAAGATTCTAACTACCGCTGTCATTCTTTTTCTTTTTTTATGGACCAGAAACTTGGTTTCTGACAACGGTAGAAGACTCCAGCTGGGAATTGAGAGTTACCGCACTGCAGCTAACCTCACCAAACCTCGATGGGAGGCCATTGGATTTAAGTTCAAGCATGATTTCACCATCATAGACTCTCCAAGGGCAGCCATTTTTAGAGATAAATACGGGGTTCAAATGATCATGAGGTTCAATGAAATACACAAGTTCAGTGATGGCACTCTGCAACAGATGTTGATGCTATTCGACTATCGGAGTATGGGAATTCCAGATCAAACAGGGACTATTCAAGGGATGAACGCCAGATTTTGGACGAAGAAAGATGTTGACAGAAGCAAGGACTTCATGTTCGCTATCCAGAAATGACTAAAGACAAGACGTATCTTCTGGAATCTGGAAAGCTTTGTTGGTGGACGGATTCGAGAAGGCGAATAACAGGTTACTGATTAGAAATCCGTATAAGGGTAGTATAATATATTTGTTGTTGTAATTAGGACAATTATTATGTCGTGCCTATTAATGTAACTTAGGTTGTATATTAAAGTATCTTTATGTTTTATATTCGTTAGTATTATTTTAATTGACACTAACTTTCTCACATTTTTTCCTAACTTAAAAAACATAAAATAAAATCAATTGAGACCAACAAATTCTATACGGATTTGAAATTTTTGCTCGGGCGGGAGAAATGTGATTTAATTATGAAAATATGATATAAAATGTGATCTTTTAAACCCAAGTGTAGGCTCCTCCATATGTGCTAAACATTTTCGAATATCGATGCACGTATTAAGGGGGAGCGAATCGTATATGATGGCTATCATGGAAATACCTAAGACCGACCCTGTAATTAACTTATCAGGAGTTATAAGGATGGTAAGGTTAGGTGTACTCGCTACCATGATCCCATCAGACAACCAAGGGATCTACCCAGGGACAACTCACTTGTTAGTGTCGTGAGTCTTAGTATGATTAACAAAAGGAGTTATGTGAGAATAAAGGAATAGTGATGAATGAGATAGGAGCTTAGTACTGGATTAAACCTAACAAGGTACTAGCTTATGAAAGTATTGGTATGAACTGATGGGGTTGAAGAATGAAATAGAAATGTGTAAGATAAGGGTGAAAAGAAAAGTAGCCATCCTTTAACATTAGGCAGAAAACCGAGGTCAATACATAATGCTGTCAGAATCTTCATGGTTGTTTGATGACGTGAAGAACATGTTTACAATAGACCCTGGGATAAGAGGCACTAACTACCTAGCTACTCATAGATCCCTCATAGGATTATTGTTTACATTTCTATGGTGATCAATACAATTTATCGTCTTTATCACTCCGAGTTAGTCGATATTAATAGGTGGCAGTCGCTCCAGCCTAAGACCACTAAAACCAAAATGCTTATTGAGTCTAAGCCTTGAGATCATCTGGTAATCCAAGGGTTTAGACAACGTGAAGGTCTAGACTACTTTGATACTTATTCGCCGGTTACGCGAATAACCTCGATTAGAATGATAATTGCTATTGCCGCATTAAGAAATTTGGAAATTCTCCAAATGGATGTGGAAACGGCTTTTCTAAACGAAGATTTAGAAGAATAAATATATATGAACCAGCTAGAGGGTTTCATAGCTCCTGGATAAGAGGGAAAGGTTTGTAGACTTGTTAAGTCATTGTATGGCTTAAAGCAAGCTACCAAACAGTGGCATCAAAAGTTTGATAACACCATGTTGGAGAATGGATTTAAAATTAATGAATGCGACAAGTGTGTGTATGTGAAGGACACAAGTAGTGGATATGTAATTTTGTGTTTGTATGTCGATGATATGCTTATCGTTGGCAGTAACGACAAGATGATCAGATCTACTAAAGACATGTTAAAATCAAAGTTTGACATGAAGGATATGGGTTTGGCTGATGTGATCCTTGGAATAAAGATCATACGAACTCAGAATGGACTTGTGTTAAGTCAAGCACATTACGTGGACAAAATTCTTAATACTCATAATGCGGGGGATTCCGGCCAAGCTAGAACTCCAATTGACACCAGTATGCATCTATCTAAAAATAGAGGCTTAGGTGTTGCCCAATTAGAGTATTCAAGGATTATTGGCATGTTAATGTACTTGATGACAGGTACCCGACCTGACTTAGCATATGCAGTTAGTAGGCTAAGTAGGTATACTGCTAGTAATCCAAGTGCTGCACATTTAGAAAGCAATGACTAGGGTACTTTCATTATTTGAGATCCAGTACGTGATTATGAAATCATGATAGCTGAAAGACTTACAACACAGCTTCCGCTACTCTGATGCTTGCTATCATGATCCAGAAAAGTGTGAGCATGCCGGTCCGAAGGTCACAACATCACATGGAGGCAATACTTCACAACAAGGATGATTAAGAGATTTACTGTGGCTGATGATCTCAAAGAAAGCTCAAAGATCACACAAGTCTAAGGGACAAAGCTCAAGGACCACTACAAGATGTACAATGAAGTCAATGAATGAAGAATCAAAGTATACGAGCTAAAGTCAGAAGAACAACTCATAGAATGCTAAAATTCAAATTGTATTTTCTGGGGTGACCTCCCTTAGGGGGAGATTGTTAGGATTAAGAAAAAGACTCGGTCACCCCGTGTATAATCTAGAATAGCATAGCTCGTTGTCTAATTGTAAGCGTATGACTAATAGTATTGGGCCGGGCCTTTAGCCCACTTGTAAGCCCATACTCAAGCCCATTGGGGCATAAACACTCATGTATATAAACCCCTTTCCAACCATGGGAAGGGGTTGGTTGTTCATTTTATTACAAATCTCTCATTTGGTTTTTCTCTTACTAGAAACCTCACTTTCTCTCTCTAGATAATTTGCCAACCTAATCATCCATGCTTGTGTTATGATATCATGTATACTACAGGTACTTTTAGAGAACATTGGGGACAATGTTCAACTTAAGTGTAGGGAGGGGGGAAATAAGCCTTAGAAACTATTCCTTCATTTGTCATTTGCTTTGTCCTTAAAATGATGGGTAATATATCGAAACATAGCATAAGAGGTAATTTTTACCCAAATTTAAATTTTTTATGACAAATACCAACAAAAACCAAGTATTATTAGCGTCTCATGGATAGGAATTTATATTACTAGCACAAAAACCCTCAAAATTCCACCTCCACAATGTGAGGTTCGCCCTTAGATATTATACCTTTAGCTTGTTCGAGTTAAGGAGTGAGCAATCATGTGTGTCTATTCCGTCGTTATGGATGTGTATGCGTGGTTTTGTCGCCTTTTCTGGAACATTGGTATTGGTTATTTTAGGATTATGAGAGTGTACCAGTAGCATATTAAATTCTAGAACTTGTTTTTGTGATGCATCCCGAGACCGCATAGTGAGTATTAGGATTTGCTTGATAAGAGGCATTAGGATTAACCCATGTTTCAAAAATGTAATTGTTATGATGGTCACACCGATCATATAACTATCTCACACCCTTGCCATGCACTCATTATTAGTGCACGATACCCCTAGTACAACCCTCCAAGCCTATCCTTTTTCACGGTTCTCGTAATTTTCTGGTTAATCCGGACTATTAACGAAGAGCATTTTTAACCCTTAAACCAATCGTTACACCCAAAAAGCCTTAGCCCACCTTATATGTACTCATTTTTATTACATTATTGTTTAAACCCAAGTTAATTATTGAGTACACGGTTGCTAAGTCCTCATCTTTGTAAATACAGTTTTGGGACGATTGGGATACATGGTAGTTTTTATTTCGCGGAAGAATAGGAAAGAAAAGTTAAGTCAATACCCCTATATGTTTGTCAAATGATCTCCATGTTATTTTGATCCACCTCAAATCGGGTTATTAGTTATATTGTAAATATCGAGCATGTAAAATCTCAAGTATAAGGGTACATATTATAAACCCCATGTGATGTATTATGTTATTTAATCAAAAAAAAGAGAAAAGAAAAAGAAAGAGATTGATATAGAGTTGTGTAGAGTTTAAATATCTTCGTCCGAGTCTTGGCTTATCAACCAAACCAAAGTGTATTCGTGTAAATAATTAGCTAACCCTTCCACCCCAAATTCACCCAAACTTACCACCCAAATGTATCCCATCCGTTTCCGTTTCTATTATATGTTATCTTGCACCTACACCCCACAACCCTTTATAAAGACCTCTTAGATAGTAATGAATAATACATGCACCTAGCGGTGGAGGTTTGATCCTTTACCAAGCCTATGGTAATTTATATGTTATGACATGTAATGAGTGTTGATTTTTTGTTTCCCCCATACATTATAATTTATTATACACCCGAGTGAAAGAGAGAATCCCAAAAACACTTATGTGAGGTGCTAGTATATACTTTCCATGCTTTTAATTACGAGGTCTAGAAGGTTGTGTTGTAGAATATGTTTAAAGAGTAGGTAAAATAACCCCTCATATTGTTATTGTCTAGGTAGAAAAGCCCATTTGCTTGAGGATAAGCAGATCCCAAGTGTAGGGGTATTTGATGAGGTGTTATTTTATACACTTTTTCGGGGTCGTTTAACCCCTTAAATCGTGCATTTATGCCCAAAATATGTACTTAATCGTTCCTTTTCAGGTATTTCTCATTTGGAAGGCATTTGGAAGAATTACACGTGACTTGGGCTCATTTGGAGAAGAAACGGACAAGACTACGGACCTACACCAACATTGATCAAGAATTTCTCTACAGTGGCTGAAGACGGCGTCACAGATACAACGTGGTGCCGTCACTACAAAGATCAAGACGTTGTCACATGATTCACGACGGCGTCAGAGGATACAACCCAACCCATTATCTAGAATATTCTCTTTCATGACGACGTCACGTTTAAAAAGCGACGTTGTCACATCGTTTTTCCTATATATACAAATCCGAATTTAGGGTTTTGTATGTGTAACTTAAAATAAAAAGAGGGTACGAACCCTAGTTCGTTTAGCAGCTGTTAGGGACGAATTTAGGGCCTAAAAACCATATTGTACTTCCTCCAACTTATGTTTTAATCAAGTAAGGTTTATTTAATCATTCAATATGTCTATGTGTTGTTTGATCTATCTATGCTCTTGCTTTATCTTAAATATGCTTGGCTAAACCTTCTATTGTGTTTATTTATGATTGTATGAAACCTAGAATGTAGATCTTAGTGGTGTTGCTTCTTGTGATGGATGTGCATGTTAGGCTCTAGAAAACCAGCTTTTGTTTGTACTGTTGTTGATATGTCTAGGGAAACATGATTGTGTAGAAAGGATACCATCGGGTAATAGTCTTCATACTACCTTGCCCCCTAATATGATTGATCCACTTTTAATATATTTCACATGCACTTAGTGAGCTCCTACGGGCCATGTAATAGTCTTTATACCACCTTACGTGTGCGTTGCTCTAGCGGAATACTAAGTAGACGGCGGGTTCGTGTAATTCGTTCATGACTTAGGAAATAGTTACATAGATCATCACAAGGGTGACAAGGTAACAACACTAGGAGAAGCAATCTAGGGAGTAATACATGATTAAATAAGCACAATCTTTTATCTTATTTTTATCACCAATTAGCGTAGCTTTATATTTAGTTAATATCTTAAACCAAACCACCTCTCCAATTATATGATTTATTTGCTTTCCATAAAATACAAAAATACAAAAATAATCTTCCCTTAACCTTTAGAACTCTGATAGACCGTGATCAAGCCTCCCCAACCTATTCCCCGAGTGAACGATAACAACCCCCCGAGTCTTGCCTATACTACTACTACAACGATTAGGTGCTCTGCCTAGGGAGTTGTGAAACTTCTTGTAGAAGTCCTACGACGACCGCATCAGTATGACTTCGAGTCTAGCTACAAGACTCGTTAATAAAGAGAAGCGCTTCTTGGGAGGCAACCCAATTTACCTTTCTCGTAGATTAGGAGTGTCTCGTGTGTTTTAATTCTTTATAATTTGTTTTATTATGTTTGAACTATCTTATAATCATGCTTTGTTTGTCTTTAACTTCGTATTAATTTCAATCAAAGGTATTTTGCAACAATAAGTGTAGGGGAATTTATCCGGCTTTTGAGCCAAGTTCAAGCGTGTTTAATAAATTGTTTAGATTAATTCGCGTCATATGATTGAATTGTGAAATCTCAGGTTTTATGCAGCTATTTGTACAGGAATTAACTTATGGAATCAAGTGTAGGAAATTTTTCATCAAAAAACAAAAATTTCATTTTCACAGAACGTTGAGACGGCGTCACGGTTAACACGCGACGCCGTCACCACGACACTTGTGACAGGGTCACACCAACCTCGACGGCGTCAAACGCCCAGGTCCAAAAAACTTAAAATTTTTAATATTTTTGAAAATAAAACTTGTACAACATT
>BQNB010034400.1:40983-51628 GCA_026074375.1 Tanacetum coccineum
CCACCACCTCTAAACCCTCAACCTCCAAATGGTAGATATGGGCTTCTTATAGAAATGATGACTTTTGAGGTAAGCCAAACTACATTTTCACTGCAAAAGATATAGATCTGTTAAGACAATAACAGCTAACTTTCTCTACAGCCCTTTCCGTGAGAAAATAGGAGTAACAATAATTTCTGATATCACCATTCACCTTTTACGCTATAAATATCAGATGCTTATGGAATTTCATTTTGAAGAGCTCAAAACCCGCTCAGAATAGTTGCACGGAATTCAGGAAGATAACCCTTCGATCATTAAAGGAACTGCAGCAACAAGCTACGGGAGGTTTAGCATACCTCAAGAATCTTGAATATGAAATCCTGAAGAAGGCGCGTGTGTAAGTAACAAGCCATATATACCCTTTAAGTGAAAAGGTACCAAGGATTTGGATATATTTTTTTCAAATTGATAATTGCAGACTACAGAAATCATAATTCGAATAGGATAAGTAGCTCTTTAGGTGCTTAATGTACGGATGGTTAGCTTAACATGTTGCAGATGTTCTTATAAAAGGATTACCTGCCATGGTTGCACAATATCATAAGTTGTGTATCTGGTCACAAGTGTCTAATACAGTTGGTTTGCCGATTGCCACCACGCCTCCTTCCACACAAACGTGAATCACCACTTTTAAATCCCAGACCTAGCCTCTATATACACCAACGGTGCGGATCTTGACCACCTTGCCCATTCTGCAATGAATTATATAGATTTCAAGCGTACAACACTTTCACATGCCAGAAAAGGGAAAGGGCAAATACTCACACAACCACACCTAAGACCACACTGTTTCTCAACTGAGACTTGCTCTATGGTAGATTCGGGCCTCAAAACACGTCATTACTCAACTACAATGAACCACAGAGACCACAGATAGGAACTCCAAGGGGCCACCATAAAGAGAAGTTAACTGCACCATTGTCATTCTATGGCTAATGACTAGTTTTAAAGCAATGTGAAAACAAAACACTGTTTCCGTTACTACTCTCACTACGTGCATTCACTGTAATATCATACTCTCCGGTTCAACCCAAAAGTACTTCTATAGCAAAATGAATGTCATTAAGGACACCTTAATTTAGTCCAACTAATCCACATGGGCTCTAGCTAACTACAGCAAATCATCAGCTAAAGAGTGCATCTTCTACCATGGCTTTTATTTTGACTCCCACAAAAGCAATGATGAATGATCCAAATAAGCAATTAATTGAAAGTCCTACTTCAGTCCTAGCAATCATAAGCTACACAGATGGGTTTAGATGTTCATACTGCACTATTCGTTAACAATATAGGGTATGAATTCAAGCTAGAACTCAGGAGAAAACCAAAAATAGGTTTTTCATTGGTGCAACCAACCACTGAACACAAAAGGCGAAACCGGCCCTCCACCGACTAGCCCACGGCCAATATGATTAAAGAAGCGTGGGGTAGGATTTAAATAAGCGACCTCTGTTTTATGATGCATGTCCCCCCATATTACACCTATCCGCTAAAACAAATCAAATCCACTCTAGACAAAACCTCAAATTACTGATATATCCTAAACTATAACATGGGTAACGTTTCAAATCAATTCAGCATAAAACTTACACTTTTAAGGGCTTAGACCAAAGGCGCACCATTCTGAAGGGTTGTGTACCCATCCTGCAGAGACAGTATTTATAGCTTGATGATGCATTCATACATGACAACTAAAGGTGGAAGATCTAATGGAAACGGGTCAATTCAGGTCATGTGTGACTGACCCAGGGTCAGATAAGCAATAGAACATACTCTAATACACTTTATTAAAGCATCAAGTAAGCACAATAGTCATATTTAAAGTAATTCAAACCAAAAGTGCATAGTAATCAATCAAGTAATCACAATAGTCGGTGACGATTACATTTCCTCCTTCTAAAAAGACAATTAAAAGGAAAAGAACAAAAAAACCAAACAACAGAGTTAAGCTCTTCTATGTCGACACAGTTTACCCTCACATAGCCTGCTGCTACAAAAATTATCCACACACTGTCGCTCCTGATGAACCTTGATTTGCTGCGTTTCCACTGCTAATTTTGGCTCCTTTTCCACTGCTGCTAACACGTTTTGACGGAGATGAGAAAGTGGCAGCAGCAGCAGCAGCTTTGTTAATAATAGGACGTCTTGAAGGTGCGGAAGAAGAGTTAGCAAGAGATTCAATAATCTTGGGAAAACAGGTTACTGGTGTAATATCTATCTTCTGATGATGTCCATCATCATCATCATCATCATCAACGTCCTCCAACTTGGGGATTTCGTGATCCAAAACATCATTTTTAGGTGCTTGATGATGAGGTGGTGGACCAGGAGCAGGACCAGTACCCGGTGCAGGAGGAGCAGGAAAGAACCAATCATGGAAGTAGCCAAAAAGGGTCACAAGGAGAACGAAGGCAGCAATTACGATGAGTGACCAATAGCCCACGAATAGCATGTTATGAGGAAGATATATAATGAACATAAGGGTCAATGGCACGGCTAGGACAGCGACGAAAGTTGCCCCACTGATGAGCTGGCAGAATAGGTTATCCGGGTATTCATCCCTGCCGTCCTCCTCCTCCAGCAGAAAGATGTATGTAAGAGCAGCAAAGCCAATCACCACCAGCGCAATTGATACGACACAGATGTCATAGAACCTCGCGTGTGTTGAGTATGGTTTGACATCAAGGAAATCGAACTTTGCTTCAATAACATTGAAGAGAGGTGAGTAAAACAAGCATAACACACCCTGAAGAGTGTAAGCAAAGTTCTGCCAATTAAACCTCAACCTGCACAATTATTGAACAACTGATGTCACTTCATAGGGGTTTTCTTACAATTTCTTTATTGATAAAACAAAATTGCTGACATGACATAATAAAATCAAATATTACCACCCACCAACCAACACCTTTTCTTTTTCTTTTTTATTTTTTATAAAAAAATTAAATGGGGGCCATGTGAATTATACGTAACCTAATAATAATAGTAATAATAAGTCACAGAAAAAGAGGCATGTTGCCCAATTAGTTAACAGCTATTAATATTCTATTCTATCATTAAAATTAAAATATGATCAAGTCAAATACTATAATATACCTTAAGAAAAACCTCATTAAAGGCGACGACTGGTTTTGGACTTGGGCAGCTGGCACAACCATTTTCACCTGAAATATCAACAAAGGATCCACATTTATTACCAAAATAACAAATACTGTAATAATAAATAAAACATTCATTCAAGCAAGAAGATGTAGACGTAAAACCCTTTTTCCACATCGAATAAACATTAGAACCAAAAACCCCTAAACAAATATCTTTTATTTCTGCTTAAAAATCAAAACTTTTTATAAAAACAACAAACTCATTAACAAATAATAAACACATACACACTCCTACTGAATAAATAACACATATTAAAGCAAACAAAATAAGGGAATATATATATATCATGAAATGAAAACACCCCCATTGATCATTTAACACTTATCAAAAATGTTTTATTTTAAATAACCTACAAACAAACAAACATCTTTTAATGTATTGGTGAAAAGAACTAGCAAAAATGCTACACTAATTATTACGCGTAACTATTAACTGTAAGAATGGTGAAACTGTGTGTCCTCTTTCATTAATCATAGATTACAATTTATAGGGGTACAATGATAAATGGATAGACACTAATCAATAGATAAATTGATAGACACAAATCAATGACTAGATGATTACTAATTGATTGACTAATCAATATGACAACTAATTATTGATTGGATAATTTTAATCTGCGATGCTAACACTCCCCCGCAGTTTGAACGGAAGGCTTCGCGACGGACAAACTGGAACATAATTTGAAAGCCTCTTCTTCTTCTATCATCTTCTTCGTTGTTTGTTTGAGTTGAAAGCTCTTCTTCTTCTATCATCTTATTCATGCAGACTCAAGGTATATCTATCTGTCGAAGATGGCAGACTCAACCTGTATCTATCTGCTTAACACGGCAGACTCAAGGTATATCTATCTTGTCAAAGATGGCAGACTCAACCTGTATCTATCTGCCAAAAACCAAAAGTCGTCTCGGGACTTAAACCTTAGATTCGACAAAAGTCGTCTCGGGACTTATACTGTTATAGACCGATTATAGATGGTCAATCTCCTAAGAAATAGATACAAAAAACTGAGATGATAAGGCCCTTTGAGCGGGCAAGACTCCAAGAAATTTAGAGAGAAACTAGACTTAAATTCTTCTTCATTCCTATCCCATTGCATAAACAAAGTACACTTAAATAGTAAAGGAAACAAGTGATGATATCCTAATATTTAGGAACTATAATATAAACGTGGGAACATGGCTACTGATAACAAATGAAACATGCATGAAACAAACTGCTACTCAAACAAACTGCTAGTCTAACGTGGGAATACTTGTTAAGAAAACGGTAGTCTTTGGTCTAGCTCTTGCACGTAAAGAGGGTGTGGTGAGCACATTAGTCATGGGTTTGTCGGGTTTAGGGTGGTCAAATTGTAGCCCATGGGTGTTTCGTGGTGGCGTGATTATAAGCTGTGGTTTTGTGGGTTTTGTGGCGGCGATGGTTGTTGTGATGGTATCATGTTGTTTAGTTTGAATGACTGGTGAGATGAAGGCTAAGGTTTGTTGTTTTTTTATGATGATCTCGAGTTTGGATAATGAGTAGGCTATGGATGCCATGGACTCTTCGAATGATGGTATGTTACGTTTTGGAGGTGTTGAGTAAGTCAATGAAAGCACCAAATTGTTATAGACCGAATATAGATGGCCAATCTCCTAAGAAATAGATACAAAAAACTGAGATGATAAGGCCCTTTGAGCGGGCAAGACTCCAAGAAATTTAGAGAGAAACTAGACTTAAATTCTTCTTCATTCCTATCCCATTGCATAAACAAAGTACACTTAAATAGTAAAGGAAACAAGTGATGATATCCTAATATTTAGGAACTAAAATATAAACGTGGGAACATGGCTACTGATAACAAATGAAACATGCATGAAACAAACTGCTACTCAAACAAACTCGATAGTCAAACGTGGAAGGGGTTGAGAATTTACTTGTTAAGAAAACGCGTAGTCTCTTGTTATATCCTCTTGCGCGTATCAATATACCATAGTATTCGACACCAACAAAAGTCGTCTCGGGAATTTGATAACCCCTAGATTCGACACAACATAAGTCTTCTCGGGAATAAGATCCTAGTATTCGACACCAACAAAAGTCGTCATCGGAATTGAATATCCCTTGGATTCGACATTAAAAAACAATTAAATAACTTATAATGATAGAGTTGCAGAAGTCAACACCAAAAACCACCAATGTCGAGAGAAGGTAGTGGTGACAATGGCGGCTGGGGGAACTTTTTTTTTTGATTTAGAGGTTTGACAAGGATCCCATCCGAATCATCGACTAGTGTCGATTGACCGGAGGACAATATTTTGTGAAGAAGGTAGTGTTTTTGATGTTAAGGGGAATTTAGGATCGATTAGGCTTTGATACCATGTAAGAATGGTGAAATTGTGTGTCCTCTTTCATTAATCATAGATTACAATTTATAGGGGTACAATGATAAATTGATAGACACTAATCAATAGATAAATAGATAGACACAAATCAATGACTAGATGATTACTAATTGATTGACTAATCAATATGACAACTAATTATTGATTGGATAATTTTAATCTACGATGCTAACATTAACTTACAGTATTTTCTACACAAATTAATCAAAACATAAATAGTTGGCAAGTGTAGATGTACCTCATACGTTGTTGTTGTTGTTGTTGTTGCAATCAATCTGGCCTCTAATGTGTCTCTATTTAGTCTCTACATTTAGTCTCTATTTAGTCTCTACATTTTTTATATAAATGTCTTATATTATATAATAATAATAATAGTCTTTTTTTTTTCTTTTCATTTTCATTTGTTTTAATAATATATTTGGCTCAAAACCTCCCTTTTTCCTATAAGTTTTTTTGTTTTAATCGGGACTGACTGTACAACTTTTTTTGTGGTGCGGCTAACATTTACTACCGTTTTGTAACGGAGTTCGGACTAAATTCAATGAACATATTTTTTCTTAAAAACCGTTAGTCGGGCTGGTAAACTAAACATTAATTAAATCCTCACCATTATTAAACTCAATGTATCCAAAACACCACAACGTCAATGTTACAAATCCACATACAGTTACTGCATCTTGACCCAAGATACTAACAACACGTGCGTAGTAGATAATGTGATTGATGTTGTGTTTTATTTGCAATTAACGTTAACGGGATTTACTAGTCTATGATTAAAAACCGATAAAAGATTAACGGATCTTACAAATATCAATAGAATAACCGTGATATGAATAATTGTTTTGATTTAGGTCTGTTTGTTGTGGTTTGGTTTACCATTGAAGTACTTGGTGGTGGTATTTGGTTTGTGATTTGTTTGAAATTTGGCGCAGTGGATTATGAATAAAAAAAAATTACCATATTACCTAAAAATCTAATTTGGTATAAAAATAAAGCTAACATGGCTAAAGAAAAAAATTATATTTTTACCTAATTTTTCTCGCCAACATATTGTCGCCTAAAAAGTGGTCGACCAATAAAATTTTTTTACTCCTATTACCAAAATGTTTGAATTTGATGTAAAAATCAGTTAATATGACTACAGAAAAAAATTACATATATACTTAATTTGTACGCCAAAAAGTGTCGCTAAAAGGGTGTGTCGTCTGGTATACTTTTTTTTAATCAAACCGTTGACGTATGGGATATTAAGAAAAACCTCCTCCTTAAACTTGTAGCAAACGCTTGACTATTAAATAAGACAAACCGCTGTGACCTTTGGTTCTTAAACAGCTACCTTTTATAACTTAAGCAAACCGCCGTGACTCTAAAGACAACTCGCCGTCATAAATATTTTATTCAAACCGCTTGTTGAATGGAACAAATCGCCTTGTATTTAAATAAATCACCGGCCGGTTTTAGTACTTAAGCAAACCGCCGCTACTTTGGCAACTCGCCGTCTCTTTTTGCTAATCGCCGGTATAATTTAATATTCAAAACCACCGTGGAAATTGAATTTTTGGGCAGAGTGCGTTTCCTTTTTGTCAATATAATATTCAACTGCCTTTTGACATGTTCAAACGCCACATTAAAGGCAAATCCGCCGGTTAAAAAGCAAACCGTCGACCAATTTAATTGATTATTATAATCAAAACCGCCTTTGACCAATTCCTATAAATTCTAGATCTTGTCTCCTTTCTCAGTCACAACCAGCGCAAATGTTGTAAATAGATCTATTGGGAGTAATTATCTCTATCCGGGTAAGTAGCGCTTACTAGATTCGGAGGTCCCGAACAAACGGATATATACCATGTCGGAATGTCAATAGGTGATCCTGGTCAGATACCTTTAGGGCGAGGAATACTATTTGGCATATAAAATGCTTCCTTTTAAATTGAGCTTCGGTGTCATGAGCTTAGTGCAAACGTAAATGCTTTTTATGTGAAGTTGTATCTGTTATAACTGTCACGTGCGTACTGTGAACTTGTGGTCCACTTTTAATACTAAATTCAAACCTATGAATTCACTCAACTTTATGTTGACAGTTTTAGCATGTTTTTCTCAGGTGCTTAGCTATGGATGTCTTTGCTTGCTTGTTGGTGTTGCCTTGCATTGGACCGATTTTCAAGAATTATTATTATCTATGTTAACATCGTTGTCAAACTTTAAAACCTTTTATTCGCTTTCGCATATTATCGTTGGGCCTATGTAAAACTTTAACTATTTTAATCAATGCAACGATGTTGGATTTTTAAACGTACCCTTAGAGGTCGTTCTTTGTATCTTGTGTGATGTGTATTATGACGTCATGCCCCCGGACACGTGTTTTCCGTCTAGGCCCCGTTTGGGGGTGTGACAGCTTTCTTGTACAGAAAGAGTTGAGCATGTTGGAAACATTGGACTTCAAATTACTAATTAGTCTCATGCATATCTGTTTTTAGTATCTGGATAATTAGGATTGTAAGACAATTTTTACTTTATGATGAATAAAGATACGTGATATTTTTTTTTCATACATATAATAATTGTTGTCCTATATTTGTATGTTTAATCCTTGGATGATTTTATCATTCTTAATATGTCCCTTGTCGGGTAACAATATGGGAATATTGTTATATTAAGGAAAATATGAGTGTTGGTTGTATTTTTTAAATACATGGATGGTTCCTGCCAAACTCATATGTTATTCACAAAGGATGCATATTGGACGCCTCAACCTTTGAATATTTACTTTTTGGATCCTTGTCATGGTTAAATAAGTCATCCTTAGACTTGAGATGCAAATAAGTTCTGCATGTGTGGTGTGACAACCATGACTTGAGCAGGTTAGTCAAACCCCTAGTATTTGACTTTTATGTTATGGTGATGTGCGTGATGCTGAAAGCAGCATCCACAACACTTGGAGTCAATAAAGAATTTGTTTCTCCACTTGATATGTGCAGAATGATACCATGGGCCCTCTCTAGAATTAATCAAAAAGTTGTATGGTCGTACCCAAAGGGTAATTTAAGATGATTCTTAATTACATTTGGTATATCTGAATTAATTTTGATAACGAGAATATAAATAGTTAAACTATATGGAATGAGTTAGGACCCATATCCATGGTTCAACGGTATCTGTAACAAAGAGATGATAATAGCAAGTAATACATAACCATTATACTGAGAATGTTCTTGAAACTTCATCACAGGTATTTCTAGTTTTAAAAACAAATAAGAGTGTTGCTAGACGTTTCCATTGTTAGTATAAATGGAATCTGCTACTCTAACTCCCAAGTGGGAGCTGTTGGAATGTCGTAGTTGGATTCGCATGTTATGCAACTAGAAGTACATGAGCCTATTAGGGGCACACACGTTAAGACATGAAGAGTACGGTTATTATATATATACTTCATGAAATATATATTTAAATGTTTGTTAGTTTCCATTATTACTTTATAACTAATTTAACGTATATTTAAATATAAACCGAAGTGACTAAATCGAACAAAACCCAAACCATAGGGGTGCCTAATGTTTAGCCAACCCATATGTGGTTTTTAAGGGGTGTTTGGGTCGGTTTAGAATTGAGGAGGTAGAGGAGTTGTGATAAGGAAAGAATTGAGGTTTCCTTGTCCACCAAGGATTAGGTTTAGGTACCTATATAAACACCCACACCTTGCCTCATAAATTCATTCATTCACATATTCTCAAAAACCTGAAATCACCTAATTTCTCTAAAACCGAATGAACCTAAAACCCTAAAAGGGTTTTTGGTTCCTTTCCTTCTCAACCGATTTCGATAGAAAACCATAACGGTTTTTCGGTGCAGTTTTGATCTCCACTAGTTCGATCAAACCTAAACCCTAAAAGGGTTTTCGGTTCTATTCATTCTCTACCAAAACCGGTTAAACCCTAAAAGGGTTTTCGGTTCTATTCATTCTCTACCAAAACCGGTTAAACCCTAAAAGGGTTTTTGGTTTTATTGTTCTCCTTGTTCGACAGCAACAAAACCTCATCTAAGGGTTTTCGGTTTGCTGCCCAACTTGTTTAACAACGACAAGAACCCAAATTAGGGTTTCGGTTCTTGGTTTTCTTCCTCAACCGATTTTCGGTTCAAACCCTAATTAGGGTTTCTTGATTTTTGGTTCAAGATACACGGGAGGTATTGGTTTTCGGTACTAGCTACAAGAGAATATAACACTTGGTGTTTGAGAGACGTGAAGTAAAGACTAGCATCTTGGCGTATTCGTTTGACGTGTTGTGTAATCACTAAGATTCAAGATCAAGATTTTTATTTATTGACTATTGTCATTAAACATAACGGTTAGTGTTTCTTACTTTATTTGTGTGTTAATCTTTGATATCAAACTAGATCCATCCACTGCGTACTCGTAGTAAAAGTGGTTTACTAGTTGTTAAATCCCAACAATTTCAAGCTTTGAGATTTGATGCTTTTTAGTTATTGTGAGTTTCTTGCAGTGAAATAAATTTGTGGTTTCTTAATTAAAAGGAACATATTAAAATTTTAAGTGATCTGCTAACAACAACTTTTATGGATATGATGTTGCTTAAGCTTAATTTAATCAACAATGTTTTCAAATACAAAATCATTATTTAATATTGATGCATGACTTATTAAAAGTCAGTTACTTGGTAAGCAAATCCCAAATTTTAATAAGGAGTTTAGTTTACTATAATAGTTCAAATTGTTCTCCAGTAGGATAGAAGCCCACACTTTACTATCATTACGATATGATGATCTCGATATATACGAGACAAACAGCCTATAAACCTCTAAAATATATCGAGGATTTTATTAGCGTACCATTAATATCGATTGGAGGTATTTAATTTAATTTTATTCTTATGCTCGTGTACGTGTATTTGATGATGTTTTTATATGGTGCATGTGTTTGGAATAGTTTATGTTTCGCTACTTAAACAATAAGGCAATCTCTACGAGTATTAGTTTATGCTTTGATTCTTTGAATGTGATGACCACTGATGATGACAGTGAATTTGTGATATAACGTG
>BQNB010034401.1:0-49767 GCA_026074375.1 Tanacetum coccineum
TTTTTTGATTTTTTCTTGTTTTTATATATATATAATAATAAAAAGAAATGAAAAATATTTTTGTATTTTTATATTTTTATAAAGAAAATAACTTCACAAGGAAGGATCTTTAAAGCACTAATTGTCAAACGTCGTAACGACAATCGCTTACACTCCTCCCCGACAACGGCGCCAAAATTTTGATTCGTTTCCCGAACACACTATATATAATAAGTAATATATAATATATAAGGGTAAATCAATAATATCAATAGTAAGAATTCCAAAAGATTCAAAGAAATTTCTTTTGACAAAAGTAAAATAAAAAATCTCCCGGGTCGTTTATCCCCAACGAGGAATGCAATGGAAAGTCGAAAGTCGGTTTGACATTTGATGTTTGAATGAAAAAAAGATTGGATTGGATTTGATTTCTAAAACTACGAGAAAAATAAGTAAAAGGCAAGCTACACTAAAAACGAAAGCAATTACGAAATTAAAGACGTAAACGGGACGTAAAAACGCGACTTAAAAAAACTAAATTATCAAAATTTAATCCTAAAATGATTATTTAACTTTTTATAAATCCTAAGTGACTAAAATGTAACAACAAAGAAAACTAGACAAAAAACGAAAGTGATTTAAGCTTAAAAACACGAAAAACGTGAACGGGATTCAATCCCGTTCTTTAAAAAATCAAATTTTACAATTTTAACCCTACGAAAACAATTCTAGTTTTCCTAAGTCCTAAATAATAAAAGAAAATTTTGAAAATAAAGAATTGTATATTTTTTGACTTTTTTATAATTTTTTATAAAAATTTTGTTAATTAAAAATAACAAACAAAATGGGGAAAATCTAAAAAATTGCAAGAAAATACTTTAAGCTATGAAAAACATAGGAAAAATACAAACTTGGACAAATAGCTTATAAATAAGCCGTAAATAAGCCAAAACCTTCAGAAAGCTTAAGGGCTAAAAAACCCTTAAATACAAACCACTTGGGACTTATAACGAAAAAGTCCCAAGGGCGCAGCGGTAGAGTGTGTGTTATGAGAGGGTTGAGGGTGTTGAGGTCCAGGGTTCAAGCCCCGCTCACCTTGGACTTCCACCTTCCCATTTTTGCTTTTTTTTACTTTTTTTATAGCTTATAAATAAGCTGTAAATAATCAACTTTAATGAAGACAAAAAAATTTAAAACTTAACAATAAGCTCAGAAATAAGCTCAAAAGCTTGACAGAATGCTTAAAAACTTACAAAGGCAAAAATCCTAAACTGTTTGCTTTTTAAACTAAATAAGCTAATGAAAAAGAGGAATAAGCTAACACAGGCTATAAGCTATACCTAATTAGCACTAGAGAACATAAATAAGCAAAGAAAATAAGCTACACTAAGCTTAATATGACATAATTCCTAAATAGGCTTATAAAGAAAAAAAATTCTAAACTACAAGTGCCAATAAGCTCAAATAAGCTCTAACCTAAAGTAAATAAGCTAAAATGTACTTAAACTAACCTAATAAGCAAAACTGAGCCTAAATTAAGAAAATGCAATAAGCAAATAAGCTTAAATAAGCTTATAAGCTATTGTCTAAAATCTGTTAACCAAACAGCCTCTAAGACACTTTTGGGCTTAATTTTAAACCCCTAAACAGAACCTTATGGCTTAAAGGCTTATATGCCCTTAAAGCTTGAACAATAAGCTATATTAATCAGCAAATAGATTTGAGTTTGAAACACAACAAAGCCATGAAAAGTGCTTATGAAATTGGCTGAAATGCGTAGGTGCAGGGCAGTGATTTCCAAAAGTAGCAATTTTGAGCTTAAAAATAAGCTAGCAAACAGAACCTTGAGGACTTAAGACCTCAAAACAGATCTAAATTGGACTTCAAAGAGCAAGTATCATCAATCAAAAACCATTTTAAAATAAAGGATAAACAATAAAAGGCAAATGAAAAAGCTGTTTCTCAAACACAAATTGCAGGCCTAGCACTTGGATTTTTAACTGATTTTAGGACTTCAACAAACACAAAAGAACACTTAAATCAAATAAGCCAAGATCAAAAGCCTAGAACTTATATGAACAGCCAACATTCATAGATTCAAACATAATACTCATGAAAACTTGATTTTAAGATTTTTAAACTAAAAAGCTCAAACAAACAGGTATAAATGATGATTTCTACCTAGATAAAAGTGAGCCAAAGGTTTTTACTCAGATTTACGCATTTTACATCCAAGAACACAGAACTGCCAAACACTCCTTTATGATCTTTTATCAAACTTTTAAACTATAAATATGAGATTTAATGATAAAACCTTAACAACCAGATAATCCAAAGCTTATATGAATCTTAACAAACAACTTTGAACAAACAAATAAACAAAAATGACAAGATTAAATTTATGCTAATATTATTATTTTTTTAGACAGATTTTATAGAATAACTTAAACTATTGATTTTTAAACTACAACCTAGGAATTTTAAGCACTAGATATCATTAATAAGCATAAACAAGCAAATAAAAGCAGACAATAAACACCAATAAGCAGTTGAATAATTAATAAGCTAAAAATGGAAAAATAGAAACTTACAAAGCCTTTACTTAAACAGGGCAAACAAGCTTATAAATAAGCTGATCTACAAGCTTTAGCTTGTCAAAGACAAGCTAGTAAAAGCAATAAGCCCTTCCCTTTTTGGCTTATCTTCTAAATAGCTTTTTGAGTGAATTTTGGTTAACTAGTTCTTAAACAACATAAAACTAGAAAGTTTTCATTGTTTAAGTATAAACAGCTTATAAGAGTATAAATAAGAGCTTATAGTAGCTTTTGAAACATAAAAAACTTGCAAACAGATTTTAAAACCAAACTTTAAATTTCATTAAACTTTTAAAAACATTACAAGAAAAAAGAAGTACAATAAGCTAAATTAAACTAAGATAAGCTGAAAAGTAAACGAGATGCCAACAATGGCTTACAAGGTCCTAATTTATACTAAAGTCCTAGGGTCTTGAGTCTTAAAGTTGTGTTTCTTTTGTGAGACAGAACAAGGGTGTGTTTGGTGTGTGAGAGACTTCAAAGATTAATCCAAGCCATCCAAATTGTGTGCCCTCCAAGTCTTGTGATCTCAACCCTTGATTCTTTGTCATTTTCCCTTGTCGAATTAGGTTTAAGGGGATTGCCAAGGTGGCATTTAACTTATGTGAAGTGGGGTAGAGGGGAATTAATGGGTTTTGTTTGTATGTTGCAAAGGAGAAGGGAAGTAACTGGTGAATAGTGACAAAAGGGTTTGGCGGGAAATGTAGGAAAGATATACAGTGTTTTGATATCATATGGTATAAGTTTAGGAATTTGGCAAGTTTAGTCCTCCAAGGTATATAGAGTTATTGCAGGGATGGTCCTTGTGGTGAAATAACTCTAACAGCCGTTTGGTTTATATGGTTTGGGCTGTTAAGTTAAGGGTCTTGGGCCAAGGATTGGGTCGGATATGTAAAAAGGGTTTTAAATGGTTTAATAACCATTTAAGTCTTCATGTAATACCTTAATGGGCTAACCTGACCCATTAGATGGGTGCGGGTTGGCCCATTAAGTATTTCTTCGATTTCAGCTCCGTCTTTGACTTTGACTTTGTCGGGGTTGACTTTTTGGTTGACTTTTGACTTTAACTTTTTGACTTCTCATGCTCTTTTTGTTCTCGTGCTCAGTTTCGTCGTTTTTGCTTTGATTTTTGTCCTTTTCTTAGATATCCGTTTCCTACACAATATAAGTGAAAACATACAAATACAATGTATTTTTTGTACGTTTTTGGTCATTTAAGTCTGGTTTTAATGGAAAATGGTATGTGTAATTAAGCACATACCATTATACATCATGTTTGCATAAGTACTACTAATGAAGGTTAAGAGTAAGAGAGAGGAGGCTAGAGTATTTTCTTTTTACACATTTTCCATTTCATTAAAAGGAGAAAAAGAGGGAAGTGAGGAGGATACAATGGCTAAAGATTTCTAATCCTAATGACTAGAATAGTATTTATACTAAACTTTCCTACCTTCCTACTTTGTATATTTGGTTTAAGTTTGACCAAATGAGACTTAATACATAATAAATAAAACTAAATGTACTATTTATTACAAGACCAATTCCTAAGGAATAATAAACACTTTTTCAATCCTAACAACAACAAGTACACAAGGTACAATGGTGTAAGGGAATGTGAGTTAGCATATGGAGGATAAGCTTGGGAAGGTTTAAGGTTGTGAAGTTGTGAAGAAGATAAGAATGTTTAATCAAAGGATTTATTGGGTTTAATAATCACATTGCCATTAAAAGAGAAAAGAGATAGGCACATGTAATCATGGGTTGGTTTAAGAAAGAAGTTTATAGAGTGTGTGGAAGGTGTATAATCATTTGTTGGGTATAAGGGATTAACAAACGATTATGAGGATGTTTAAAATAGAATGGATTATGTAAGAGGACATGTGAGGAATACATGTGTGAGTTTGTAAATCATTTATATAGAAAAAGGTAGGAAGGATCAAAGTAAGATTAACCTTCAAATACCACAAACTCAAATAGTCACTTAGACTTAATCCATGATAATCAAGAATGGATTTGATCACTAATCATCTTGATGTAAACAAGCTAAGTACTTTTCATCTCAAGTAAAGCATATCTCATAATGGGAAAGGATGCATTTTGCAAAGTGACCTTTGAATTAGTTTGACCAATAAGGGAGTAAGACCCGTTACATGATTAAGAACAACATAAATCTGGATTAAGGTCAAATGAATACTTTCATTTGATTGTATTTTAAAAGTTTGTTCATACTAGGTTTAGAAAGAAGTTTCGGCCTTGTCTAGAGGCGTTTAATAAAAGAATTAAGCTGGCATTTTGTTGAAAAACAGAAGGATTCATTTTTGCTCCCCTCAAAGTCAAAACCTCATTTGGAGTGTTCCCAAATACTCAAATATCATATACATATCTTTATTGAAGTTTCCACATGTGTCGGGTAAGAGGAAAGCCGACTTTTCAAAATCTAGAAAATCCCAATCCGTGAGTGGCGCTGTGGCCATGTGCTGACGCGTGACCAGCGCGCTAGTTTTACTTTTCCGGTTTTATGGGTTTTGGCTATCGTTTGTAATTTTAAGTGTTTCGAATGTTTATTTGACATCATTAAAACATAAAGGAAATCCTAGTCAATGTTGCACCAAAAAAACCCAGCAGGCCCTGACGCCTTAGACCCGTCACATTCCCACACAGCCGATTTGATCTCATTAATAGTAATGGTGGATTCTAGAAAAGAAGCATCGGATGAGGAAAGCTTACGAAACCAAGCACTTCTGAATTTGGGTTTGCACGCAACATTCTCTTTGAATCTTGTAGAAAAATGCTCCAAAATTGCCCTTTTTATTTCCTCCGGATTAACAGCCCAAACTCCGTTCACATTAATCTAATTAATAGATGACTTAACATATTTGTATTTCAAAGTGGAGTGGAGAATCTCGAGTTCTCGTCCCCCTCTACAGCCCACCTTAAATGGCATTTTGTTTGACATCTTCCATGTAAATGTGATCCAAGTGACTTAAATCCATAATCCATTCTTCCTGTTTTCAACCTCTGTCTGATTTAAGGTCCCAGCTTCGGCTTTCATATCTCATTCTTTATGCTCAGTGATCTTTTAAACACTGTTGAGCAGCAAGCTTGATAAACGTCAAAAGTGTGTCAAATTAATATATAAGTAGTTCCCGTTAGATGTAAAAATTACTTTAGGAAAAGTAATAATTAATCTTCCGGATGTTGTATCCACGGCGAGAATTGAATTGAGATTTACGTTTATGTTGTTCGTTGATGCTTGATTATCTTTTTGTTTGGTTTTGATATTTATACTAATAATATAAGAATGACCTAAATTAATACTAAGAAATAACTAAAACGGATATGCTTGTCAAGTGATGTGAATAGATCCTTAAGTGTGAATGCAAGTTCTTATAAATGAATTAATACCCATCTAAAAAATTATTTTCTCACAACGTTGGTTTATTTTGAAAACAATTTTTATCAAGATATTAATTCCTAGATTAATGCCTAATCATTCTTATGGCTTTTGCCCGTTCGAAAATCCAAAACACTAATCTAAATAATCCAAGAATTATTAACCAATAATCACTTTTTATCTTTCACACTTAATTCACAATCCACTAATCACTTAACAAGCATATAAGACATCTACTCACTAATCATGGAAACTAAACTAACAATTATAAGCATAACAATAATAACAATCATATTAAGCTAAATAAGCTAAATAAGCTAAAACTACTAATTTATGAAAAAGGAAAAGAGTAGAACCTGAGAGAAGCGTCGAAAATAAAGTAACACCCCCGATCTAATTAAACTATCGAAATACTTAAGTTTAGGTGCTTGAAGCATTAAACTTGAGATATTTAGTTAGCTTAATAGACCCTTAAGCTCCACGCCTCATGAGTTGAACCGATTTCATCAAACAAATAAGCCAACAAAAATCTAACTATTATCCAAACCAGAAGCTGCAATATCAAAACTAAGCTAAAACCGAATAACCAATCAAACCAAATAAGCAAATAACAAAATAAACTAAATACCAAATAAGCCACAAACTCCTAATGAAATAAGCAACACTTGAATAACTAATAAGCAGTACTAGCGCCACAAACCGAACCAAATCAAATAAGCCAAAATAATCTAAAACCGAACCAGTAAGCTACGAACTCTACAAAAATTCAAGCTAAAACCGAACTAAATCTTCTTTTAATACCACACTATAAACTACGGTGGAACAAAATAAGCATAAATAAGAAGTGAAACAGATTTTCGACAATAAGCAAAGTGAAGAGTAAATCTAAATACTATATGAAACAAGCCATATCGAAATAGCCATTAATAAGTTATCTCGAACCAAAACTCAATTCCAAACCAGTAACCAAAATAAGCTATGAGACATGTTATTTGGTTAATAAGCTACGATAAATAAGAACAAAAAGAAAGAGGAAGCAATCAATATCAAACTAAACCTGGGAAAACTTTTGAATCATCAACAACCAATCAACCAAAAACATACTTCAATAGATCGAACGGTACATCAAAATTAAATCCTATTTTTTACATATAATCGGACTGAAAGGAAATACATTAGAGAATTATTTATCTTACTCCTAAATCTACTTTATTCTACTCCTAATCTGCTACTACTATAATTCTACTCTACGAAAAGAAAACAAATAAGATAGAAAGATATGAAAGATAGATGTATATAAGAGATATCCCCATCTGCTCCCTTTTATGTGTTTATACATAGTAGCATAGGGCTTTTCTAATTTTGGGCTTCTTGTTTGCTAGGCCGAGTCCTCTTGGGCTGAGTTTGTTAAGTTATTAATCATGAGCTTTTAATAAGTATGGGTCAGTTCGACCCATATAAATGGTGTCGGGCCGGCCCAATAAGAGATGAAGGAACCGTCGGACTTGAATTTCCATGCTCTTTCCAATGGCATGCTCGGAGAATTTTTTCGACTTCGTCTTGATCTTGAAAAACGCGTAAACGTCGTCAAATCTTATCCGAAAGTCATCGTTTTACTCCGTTTTCAATCCTTTGTACCTGCAAGACATAATAACACAATACAAACATATTTGCTATATAATTAAGCAGATTTTCTGGTTATTAGTCTGATTTATAGTGTTTTCCGCGGTACAAATGATGTGTGTTTAGGCACACATCAAATTCCCCCACACTAAGCCATTGCTGGTCCCACACACAATGTTTATAAAACATGTCCGGAAAGAAATAATTTAACCCCCCTTAACTTATGACCCCTCACATCAAACAAGAACAGAAAATGTCCATCAAGAGGGTATATAAAAAAATCATTTGTTTCAAAAGCTCCCCGTTTTAACCACTTATTCATTAATAGATAAAATTTTAGTAAAATTTATTTTAAAGGCTTTAAGAACGGGAGTTCCTCATCCTTGATTTTCACAATCCTCAAACCAAGCTTAAAACGACATCACAGCTAAATATAAGATTAGATGCTAACACTACTCATAAATGCTAATTGTGTAAACAATAACTTTTCGCCTCCTTATTCCTAAATCCTCTAAGGATTTTATTTTATAATGAAAAATAAATTATGGCCTTATTATTATAAAGGTGATCGGTTTAAACCATAATTAGTTTGAAATCCTTTCCTAAAGAAACGATATGCTGAGAATAAGGTCCACAATAAGGTTCTAATTTCACATGATTTAGGGGTTATCCTTTTTATTTCATCTAAAAGAACTCAACTACGAGTCCAGAGACGGAGGCTTTATTTAGATAAACCTGGAGTCGAAATTTGGCTTTATTATTATTATTAGCACATCAATATTAGCTCTCGATCCTTTAAACAACTGCAACATCGAGAGCGAACCGACAGGAAACAATAGTCTTATTTCAACCTCGGTAATTTCCTCGACCTTTTTGAAGGCTGAGACAAGGGGAGCGAAACGACAGGAAACAACAAACTTTTATCAGTCTCGGATTATTATTATTATTATTATTATTATTATTATTATTATTATTATTATTTTATAGCCAAATTTCAAGTCTTGTGGTCTTTTAACTACCTAGACAACGGAAGCGAGCCGTCAGGATTTGGTAGCCTATTTCCCCACAACACTGACAAAACCTCGATGTGTAGAATACTAGTAATCTTTGATATTATACAAGAACTAGAGAGATAAGTGGGTTGGAAAGTTTCTAGAGAGAGAAAGTAATATGGAATGGATGATAATATTATTTTGTGTGTGAAATGAGAAATGAAACAACCAACCACCCTCTCCAAGGCATGGAGAGGGTATATGTGCTACATACAAGGCCAGCCATGGGCTTTACTAAGGTTTCCATGGGCCTTGGGCCATATTAGTTTACTAAGCTTATCATATGTTAACCTACGGGCTAATACTAGTATATATTGGAAGTGGCTGATACTTTTCTTGTTCCTAACAATCTCTCCCTAAGGGAGGTCACTCTAATTTACAAAACTTTAAACCTAGCATACTATGTTACATCTTTAGTCTTCAGCTCGTAAACTTCATTTCTTGATTTTTCCCTTGTGAATATGTTGTAGTAATCTTTGACTTTAGGCTCGAGCTTGTTCCTTTATCTTTTCTTGTAAGTAAAGATATGATCTTGAGCACTATGAGATCATCAACGAAGCATAATCTCGTTTTGTCATCTTGTGACTTCTGGACCGACATGCTCATACCATTCTTGATTTGTTGACTTGGAAAGCTTTAATGTTGCATCTTTCTTAAAATTCTTTAACTTTAACACTTCGTCACTTCGAGAAAGACGTTCGGTATCAGAGTGACGGAAACTTCTTTGAAATTCTTTGACTTTAATACTTCGTCACTTCAAGAAAGACGTACGGTATCAGAGTAGCGGAAGTCTTGAAACATGTACTTGAGCTTTCATGATGTCTTTATGTTTTGTCAGTCGGGTATGAGCATGTGGTTATGAATCTTGTGAGCCAGCTGGAATCATGTACCTTCACCACCATCTTTAAGTATCCTGCATTAAAACAGTTAGCAATAAAGAGGGGGGATAAATATGGCTTTGTCATTCGCCCGTGTTTGGTTGGAGTAACCTTTGAATCCGTAAGGATCGACCTGTGATCAGGTAGATTCAATTTAAGAAGAATCTCCTTGATAAGATTTCCAGCTGAAGTATAGAATCTTTCTAACACATTTGCATTAGATTCATCAAACTCAGCATGTTTTCATTACCGGAACATCTCAAAGCAGACAGCACGATAAGAGTGAACTAGTAAGTTACTGTCTCACCGATTGAAATAGAAAAATCGATTTGAAAATCACTCGACGTGTCACTTGCTAAAGTGGTTTTGTGACACATCGAGAGTGTTGATCATTTCAAAAAATCATTATCAATCGTCAATTCATAACCTGGAACAAGTTTGATTCTTATAGAATTGCACCATCGTTTTTTTCTAGTTGTCACAAGTTTGTTTCGTATAGAATCGCACAAGTCACCTACTATGAGCTTGTTTGATGTTGGCTCAAGCAGGATTTCCATCTTCATTGTGAATGAAATCACTCGGATGTTCTGGCAAAATCACAAGGATAATGTATAGGACTATTAATACATATCTTTTTATTCACATTGTGTAACTTAGCAAGCAGAATTTGACAAGTGTCCTAATGAGATTTATGGATGATCTTTTTTGGCTCTAGACTCAATTAGTGCACATTTAGTTTTAGTGATCGGAGGCTGGAGCTGACTGCCACCTTTTCAATATCAACTAACTCGGAATGAGAAAGTCAATAGAAATAAGTGTAATCTCCGTGAGAAATGAAACAAGAGTCTGTTGAGAGACCTTGAGTGGTTGGGGAGGGTTGAGCTTAGCGTCACTGGGTCCATGACTGTCTTTAATGTCAGACAACAACTTCGTGTTTCTGACAGATTATGTATTGACCTGGTTTCTGCCTAAGTGTATGGAGGGCTTCTTTCTTTACACCCTTTATCTTTACATTTCTTTTTCATTCTTCAACCCCTTCAATGCTTACCGAGACTTCATAACTAACACCTTGTTGGGTTTGTTCCAGTGTTAGCTCCATCTCAGTCGGCATTATTCCCGATTCTCACTTTTTCTCCTTTTGTATCATACCTAAGGACTTCTACACTAACTAGTGGATATCCCTAGGTAGATCCCTTCGGTTTTGGCTAGATCATGGGATTTAAATACTGATATGTGTGAAAACACATATCCGTTTTATATCATAAATGGCCCTAAAAAGATAAAATTGTGCATAAAATGCTTGTATATTGCTTGTTTTATCTTTGTGATTGTGTAGGTACGGATATAGCAAAAATCACAAGAAAATAGTCAAAACCAGACAAACACGGACACGGGAACGGAAAAGAGTGTACAAGAGCTGGGAGAATGCTTTCAAAGTCAAACATTGGTCAACCCTTGGTCAACCAAAGTCAACCATATAAAGACAAAAATCCCAAAAATTCCCAAAACAGCCCCTAGAGTTAAACTAAATTGCAAAAATAACCCTAAGCCCTAACAGTGTTAACTCTTTAATATAAAGAGTTAACACTCGTTATCTCCTTATAATAACCCAAATTCAAAACTTGTTAACTCTACCCGAGCCCAAAACACACCCTTGGCCCAATCTATTTTTTTTTATATATGCCCGAAGTCAAAATTACCCCGGGTCAAAGGAAGTCAAAGAAAAATCAAACGCACCCTTTTATAATTTTAACGCGCGAAAAGTTGTTGTTACTGTTTATCTTCTTCTTCAATTTACCTCGAGCTCAAAACAAAGGGTAAATGAAAATTGAGGATGTGGCTATGCAATTCAAGTGCTAAGTTCCAACCTGGCAAAAGAAGACGTCACGAAATGCTCTCATTGGTGGAAACCCACAAGGAATGACACGCGTGTCATGAAAGAAACACACAAGGAAATGGATTTTTACACTAAAGTTAGTGAAAAAGAAGTACAATGAGCCTGACACACGGAATGCCACGTTGGCAATCCGTGTGCTCGCTCAATGATCCAACGGATGAAATTAAAGATTGAAGGCCAAGTAATGATCCAAGGGACGAGATCTAGAGGAGCGTCTAACAACCTGAAGACCTAGAAGCATCTCCTGAAGGCTATAAATAGAGCTCCTCACTCACACACACATATCTCTTTTTCCTTGTATTTTTTTTAGGTTTAAGTAGCTCATGTAATTTTTGGCTTAAAATGTATTTTCCTTTTTAAGCTCTTGTAATTTCAATTTTCAAGTCTTGTAATCTGATTTGAGTATTAATAGAATTAAAAATTTTAGTTTTAACAATCTGTTTTACTTTAAAGCTTTTATATAACTCAAATGTTTTTTGTCACTGTTACATAAGCTCTAATAAGCTCATCATAAGCTCTCTTAGTCTTTAAGCTAAGATTGAGTTCAAATCAAGCATGTAATCTACTTAAAACTTTAAATTCAGTTTAATACCTTTGCTAGAATGGAATTGAGCTTTTTGGATGATAAGCTTAACCTGGAAAAGCTTATGGGACCCTACCAGCTTATCCAAGGATAAGTTGGAGCTTGTAGAACAGCTCCTTGAGCATTAATAAGCCTTGGTTTAGCTAAGGCTTTGGTAAGTTCCTTATTTCTATTTCTGTGTTAATTTTCTAGCTTATAATTTGCTTATTTTGCTTATAATCTAGCTTGTTTGTGCTTAATTCTGTCTCATTGTGCTTATTGATCATGTTTTATAATCTGTTTTTAGCTTTTGTAGTGTAGATCTTAGTTTTTCACATTTTGTCTTAAAAAATCATTAAAAACCAAAAATAAGTAGCATAGTTATTAGCTTATTGTTTCTGGCTTATTTGCTTATTGATTAATGTTTATTAAGGTTGTTATAAGCTGTTTAACATCTGGTATCTGAGTTTTAATCATTAAATATGTTTTTCATAAGCTTAAATGGATTTGAATTTGTTTAAAGGGGTGTTTGGTTCAAACAGCATTAACTTTGGTTAATGCTGTTGAGGATCACTTGGTTCTTTGAATTGAATTCAAATCCATATGTGAGTTTATAAGAGTAGGATTTAAGGGCTTTATTAAGTTTAAATCTATTTTAGTCTAGTTAGTTAGTAGCTTATTCAATCTGTTAGAATTTAAGTAAATCTTATAATCATTTTAAGTTTAATTGGTTTCTAGTTGTTTTCATTGCATCCCTTGTTGTTGTGTTGGTGTTTTATTAAGTGAAGAATCCAGGTCTTAGGCCTATATTTGTTTAATTTGGTTTTGGTTCATAGATATGCACACTGCATCAGATAGGGAAAACAGGAAAAAGCCAATTTCACGCTTAAAAATCAGTAGGTAAAAGTAGTTTTTAGCTTACCAAACTTTGAGCACAAGTAGATTATAGGCCATTCTAGATAGCATAGGGCTTATGTTAGCTTAATTAGCTAATTTTCTTATCTGTTTTTATGCTTTTATTTAGTCTTTTTTCTTTTTAATAAATTCTAAAAGTACTAAGTGTTCTTAGTATAAGCTGTTTTCAATAAGCTTTTTCAATAAGCAATTGAATTTCAAAATAGTTTCTGAAAGATGTTTTAGAGAGCTTTTTAGTTGTAGTTTAATCTAGTGTAGCCTAATAGTGCATAAGGATCCAAGAGCTTATTGAAAATTAAGCTCAAAGGTCCTTGCAGGGGCTGTTTGGTTTAAAATTTTCTATAAGTGCTTATTTCAAAATTTCAGCTTATGACTTGTTTTTCTTTGCTTATTTTCTATTTAAACTAGCTTATTAGGTTAGGATTAGTATAAAAGTGCTTTTTGTTCTTAGGTTTCAGCTTATTTTTTGAGTTTCAATAAAAGTTTCTTTTATTAAAAGTGCTTATTTTTAGCTTGTCTACAACTTTGTTTTTATAAGTTTTCAAAAAAAAAGGGAAGGTGGAAATCGGGGGTGAGCAAGGCTCGAACCCCCGACCTCAACACCCTCAACCTTTATAACAACACAACCACACACCTCACTACCAACATGCCCTGGGGTCTTTTTCGTTATACCTTTACAAAATTTAATATTTGTATACGATTTCCATTTTAGCTTTATAAGCTGTTTAAGCTTATTTCGTAGCTTATTCGTTAAGCTGTGACCACGAGCTTATTTTTCCTAGGTCCCTTTTAGTTAAAGCTATTTTCTATAATTTTTTCAGAATTTTTATAATTAGTTTAGTATTTTTAAATATTTATTTTTATTAAAAACTTTAAAAAACCATAAAAAATAGTAAAATAATCAAAAAAATATAATTCTTTTTTAGAAAATTTTCTTTTATCATATAGTTCCTAGGGAAATTAGTTTTACTTCCGTAGGGTTAAAATTGCAAAATTTCATTTTTTAAAGAACGAGATTCGTTCTCATTCACGTTTTTCGTGTTTTCAATCTCATTTTAACTCCGTTTTTGTTCTAGTTTTCTTAAAACTTACTTTTTAGTCAATTAGAGTCTATTTAAAAAGAAAAATTCATTTTAGATTTAAATTTGGAAATTTAGGGTTTTTAATTACCGTTTAAGGTTCCCGTTTTGCGTTTTTAGTTAAAGTTTAATTTCCCTTTATTTGTTTTCATGCTTAATTGTTATCATTTGCTTATTTTAATTGTTTTTAATTCATAGAAATAGATAATCAAATCATTCTTTGTTACCAATTCAAATCATTGTCCGAACAACAAACGTGGTCTCAATTTCATAAATCGTTAGGGAATAACGACCCGAGAATCATACTTCCCGGTTAATATACGTATTATATTATTATATATATATTTGAGTGAATTTTCCTTACTTCCTTTGTCCTCAAGGGTAGTTTGGGAATTTTCTATTCTTATACTTATATATTATTTTACTACAACCTTATAACTTCATAAATTGAAGTACATGGTCGGTCTTTTGGGTATTTCATCACAATCCTTCCAAAAAACATTAAAAATTTCAATCAAAGTGTTTGATATAAATATCAAAAGATTTACAGTTTAAGAGTTTTACATCATCACTAAAAGCTCCCCCTTAACATGTACATCGTAATCGTAGTACATGCTAAGTGTGGAGTGCATTGAATCCATTTTATATGATCACATCTTTCAATACAAGTTAGATCCAGTTTAATCATATTTTCTCCCCTTATCCAAAATGTTAATCCCTTGATATTTTGGATATCAATTGATTAAACGTCCGGGGACAAAATGTTACAAAATAACTTATAGGAACATTTTAATGCTCCCCCTCAAATTATGAGAGATATGATATAGTGTTGAGTACGAAATTTTGAAAGATTTTGAATTTTGTGAAAATTTTTGGAAAAATCATCATGCTCGAACACCACATAAGCCTAAGTCTTTTACTACTTATGTACATATTCACATGTTTATTATATACGAAGATTTGACCTGAATGATGAGAACATCATATGATGAAATCATATGGTCCTTTGTAGCAGCCATAGGTCTCCTTCGTACAATCTCCCACCAACAAACTTTTCTAAGCTCCTCGTTAACATTCTTTCTTTCAAGAAGTTGTTAATTTGATCTTTCTCTGTCCAAGCACTCTTCGGCATTGCTTCAACTTTCTTTCCAAGTTACGAAAGTCTTTGCTTCAAACTTCAAGTATGAAACAGATTCAGATACATATGTAACTTGAGCTTGTGTGGTTGGTGATGTCGGTGTTGAAGTTGTCTTAGCTTCCCCATAAACCAGCAATCCTTTCTTGAGTAGATTCAGAACTTTCTTGCAAGCCGCATCAAGCAGTCTTGATGTATAAAACCCAGATATTCGAAGTACACAAATAACTCAAAAATGCAACACCAAAGTCAATTAAGTCTCAGATGTCTGTATTTCTCCTTACATGATAGTGATGATATAAATTATAACACCAAAGTCAACTAAGTCCCAGATATTACAATTATTCCCTCTAAGTAGTCGAAATGGAAACACCTAAGCCAATTAAGTCCTAAATGTACTCATTTCTTTCTGTAGAATACTGACTAACTTAAGGAAACATCATACTTATGTTGATATGTGCCTAATTACACATATCTTTTACCTTCAAAAATGAGCTTAAATAACCAAAAACAGACAAAAACTGCCAAATATATGTTTGTTTTGCATTTGTATTGTGCAGGAAACGGATATTCAAGAAAAGGAACAAAAAGAAAGCCAAACACAAACAAATCCAAGCACGGGAAGGAAAGGACCAAGTCGAGTCAAAGTCTATAGTCATCCGCTTAAAGAAAATACAACTTGAGGGGCTAAAACTGCCAAGCCTAAAGTTGTATTACAAAAGATTAAAAAGACAAGGGTCAAAGTTGCCAACCAAGTAGAAAATGCATTTAAGATATACATCTTCATGGGACCAAAGCGCTAACGGTCCCGCCAAAAAGTCTTCTTTCCCCGCCCCAAAACCCGTTAAACTGTAGAAGAAGCGCCCCATACCTTCTCCTCTGCAAAACCACTTCTCTCCCTAGCCAAAATCATTTCATCCACCCTACTACCACCCCCCCCAGTTGTATAAAAGCCATGTTGGCAATCCCTCACCTTTCCCAAGTATCTTCAATGGCTAAGATTGACTCCAAAGAAGCACAAATGAAATCAAAGGCTGGGATTTGCTTTGGATTCACCTCACACAACAAGCACACTTCGTTTTTGCTCTCCAAAGAAGCACAAGCTGCAAGTCCAAGACTTCGGCTATAAATAGAGCTTTTTGTAAGCCTTTGAGGCAACTAGTTAATCTTAGAATAACTTAGCTTAATTTTCAGTCATTTACAGCTTTTACTTTCAGCTTTGTAAAAACTTTTTCAGAGTATTATCGCAATTTGAGTTATAATCAATTCAACAATTATCAAGTGTTAAGGGTCTACTTATAATTGTTTTTCTGTTCCAAAAAGCAAACAGTACAAACTGCTTGTATCCTAAGCTACCTTAATCAAGTCAATCTAAAAAGTTAAGTAGTTAAAAAGAAAATCATAAAAATCACTCTCAATACACCTCAGCTTATGTATGGATGATAAGCCAGTTCTGGATGGGCTTATGGACTCTCACTAGCTTGTTTTATACAAGCTAGAGCTTGTAGATTGTTGATTTAACCCTGTTTTGAGCAAGGTGTTGTAAGTCTCTGACCTCTCTTATTCTCACTTACTCAGACTGTTAGTTCAATTTGTTAGCACTGTTAGTTTTAAGTTTATACTGCAATACAAATTCATCGCTTATTTAAGTACTTGATAGGATTGAAAATTGCATAAAAGTGTTTTAACCTTGTTGTTTTGATTGAATCTGTTTTTAGTAAAAATGATTTTTGGAAAAGTTAAAGGCTGTTTTGAACAAGCAGTACTAACTTTAAGTTAGTACTGCTAGTTCATTTAAGGAACAGTACTATTCCACACTAGCTGTACAACTCTAATTAGTAACTGGTAAGTTTGCTTTTTGGAAACTAGCCCTAACTTACCACTACCAGTACTAACTCCAAGTTAAGTACTGTTATCATAACTGTTAATGACTGGTTGTTCACACTTAGCTTATCGATAGCAAGCTTATCACAAATTTCTACTATATAAGATTTCTTAAATTTAAAGTAGATTAAGCTTATTTTAGTGTACTATTTTCAGTAGAACTTATTTGTCTTTTCAAAATAATTTTAAGAGTTAATCAGTTTTAGTTTTTTAGCTTATTTATCATTTCAGTTCATTCTAGTTGCTTATTCTTATGCTTAAGTGTTTATTTTGGGTAGTTAACCTCCTGTTTTAGCTTATTTGCTTATTTCCTGTTAAATTGTGTTTTGTTAAGGCTAACAGTATTAACCTTAACTTAACAGTATTAACCTTAACTTAACAGTACTAATCTTTAGCTAACAGTACTAACTTATAACTAGCAGTACTAACTCTAAGTTAGTACTGGTAGTTAATACTGATAGTACTGTTGTTAGTACTGTTGTGTTTATCTTGTTTAATTTAGCTTAATTGCTTTTTGTAATTGCTTATTTAGATTTAGCTTAGCTTATTTGTCTGCCTTAACATATTTGAGTTTATATGTGCCTTAGTGTAAAGTTTTAATTGTTTTTTTTTGCCTTTTTCTAAGCTTTGATCCTTGTTCCCGCTTATTCTCTCCTATTTTTTATGTGCTTTTGCTTATATTTTTATCAGTTTCTGTGCCGCACACATTCCTTGTGACATCCCAAACACAAATCATCCACGTCCTGGCGATTTTCCATCTCTAGCCTCGTTGGGACCTTAACGACCCTGAGTTTTCTCTATACAGCTTCACCGTTTACTTGGCCTCGCCGATTCTCATCCTTTGAGTTTATTTGTATTTTATATATATATAAGTTTTAAGAGTAAGTCTCGGCGAGACAAATTTTTGGCGCCGCTGCCGGGAGGCCAGCAAGAATATCGTATATTTGACAGTTTGGTTTTTGAACCTGTGAATATTTCACTTCTACAAAAAACTTAAAAAGAACAAAAATATTTTTCAATTTTTTAGTATAATTATCATACGAAAAGCCAAAGAAAAAATCAAAAATATAAAAACAATGTCCATCAAAAAATATATAAATACAATAAACTCAAATTTATCATTGTTCCTAACGAGTGGAACAATACAAATTTCCCCAACTCGAATCAAAGATTTTAAAACTTACCAATATTCGCTTACAAAGTACGCTCACCAAAAAAAGAAATACAAACTAAAAGGGTTATAAGGAGGGGTTGTTCCAAGGAACTACGACCCGAAGGAGAAATAAGCTTCGCTGCTATTCCTACTCCTCCGCTCACGCTGATTGTATTCTTTTTGGGAGCTACCGTGAAGTAATTCTGATTATTTTGGTGGTTCAAGTTGTCCTAGTTTTAGGTTCCTTGTCCGTTTAAAATAGATTGTGAATAAACTAAAAAACCAAAAAACTCTCTTATTCTCTAATTAGTGCATGCGCACGAATCGTTCTTCAAGCTCGTCGTCTCGTCAACAACATCAACATCACAACAAGTTCCTCCCGAATCTTGTGAACTTCCCATAGTCACGATGGCTGATAATCGTACTATGGCAGAATTGCTCCATCTTCCCAACCGAAGGGATACGAGGATGCCAATTTGGTTCCTGAAATTGAAGCAGCAAAATTTGAGATCATGCATGGTTTACAAACCTTGTCCAGAACCAAGCAGTTCTTACTGAAATGACAAGAGGACCCACACGCCCACATCCGTTATCTTCAATAAAATCACCTCTACTTTGAGATAATCCTAGGTGTCCCCACTACACACTTAAATTGATGCTTTTTCCTTTCTCTCGCGATGGGCATCCCGATAAGGCGGTGAGAAAGAACCCCCTCGATCTATTCAAACATGGGAAGACTAGTTGCAAATTCAACCAACCAGTTTTTCTCCCAACGTTCAAAAAACGACAAAAATCTTCGAACGAAATTACAATTTTCAAACAAAGGTTTGATGAAGTCTGTATTAGTGAGGCTTGGGATCGCGATTCAAAGCTCTTCTCCGAGCATGTCCACATCAATGGATTTCGGAGCTATCACCAACTTGATACATTTTACAACGCCTTCAATGTTAAGTGATCAAGACTCATTGAACTCCGCCGCAGTGGCAATTTTTTTTGGACAAAAGGCCCTGATATGCTCAAGCATCATCGAAGCAAGTCCAAAGACTCGCACTCCCGAAGCAAGCCATTATTTGCTAAAGTGAGTGATCGAGCACTTCCACCTCCGGAGTGATCTCCCGATGTTGCGAATTGAACGACATGGAGTTCAGAAGCTCTACTTTCTCAGACAAAGCAGACATCATCCCAGTTCCTGCACCCGCTCCCGAAAAAGCGATCGGACGCAAATGTGTTACCATGGCGGTGGAGCCCACTCATATCGTAATTGTCCGCTACCAGATGCAACAATTACCGAGATAACATCCATCTAATACGTCTCGCAAGCTGCCGCAGCAAATTTCAACCAAGGAAATTCCGGTTACCGTCCGCCACCAATGGCAAACCAAATCAGATCCACCCGGTTTCCTCCTCCCTGCCACACAACAACCAACCAACAATCCAAATCGTTGGAGACCAAAACCAAAACCGTGAATGGCTATAACCAGGGTCAAACCCCAAGCGACCCCAGTACAACACAAGCCCCAATGTATCAACCCCCCGGTTAAATCAACACGCCAGCTTACCAGAGCATCCAGCTCATCAAGCTTCGTGAGTATCCAAAACTGATTTTGAGAGCTATGTCAAAGGCTAATGATTCGGTGTTATGCAAAATATCAAAACCAAATGTCCAACAAAACCGCCTGATTGCACACCAAAATCGTAATTCCAACCAAGCTTCTACTTCAAATTCGGTCTCTATCCAGCAACACCGGTGCTAACCCGACGGTGAATGAAAGCAATCACCACCAGAAGTGGTGTGTCGTATGATGGACCTCAAATTCCACCTCCGGTGGTGAAAGTTGATACCGAGGTGACTAAAGGACACGGTACTTCCTAAAACAAAGGTACCAAACGACGCCAACCACGCGATAGTCCAAGTTGATGAAACCAGTTGTCATGCCTAGAGCCAAAGACAAGCTCTACCGTATCCATCTAGGTAACCAAGGAAAAATCCGTAAAAAGGACAACCTTTTAGGCTTTGAAATTTCATGAAATTTTTCAAAATCTCCCACTACGATCTAAGCTTCGCGGATCTCTCCTCACATGCTAAGTTTGCAACCGATGTTCAGAAAGCTTTTGAATAACAAAGACAAAGATCTTGAATTAACCAAAACACCGTTAATGAAAATTGCTCCGGCCAGTCAATCCTAAAAGACATTTTCAGAAAAATAGGATACCCGGGTAAATTTCTGATACCGTGTGAATTTTCCAGAGCTTAGATAATGCTTAGCCGACTGCCGATCTCGGCGCAAGCATAAATCTAATGCCACTCTCCATTTTTGAAAAGCTTAATCTCCAAGGACTAACCAAAACTAGGATGGTACTCGAGTTAGCCGACAGATCAACTTCCACTCCCACCGGCATAGCCGAAAATGTTTTTGTGAAAGTTGGAACCTTCTACTTTCCAGCCGATTTTGTGGTAGTTAATTATGATGCCGACCCTAGAGTCCCGTTGATTTTAGGAAGACCATTTTTAAGAACGGCAAGAGCTTTGATCGATGTTCACGGAGAAGAGATGACCTTAAGACATGATGACCAATCTGTGACTTTCAAAGTAGGTGATACGAAAAACTTCTCCTACAATGCCATGGAATCAGTTAACAAGGTCGACTTTATTGATATAGCTTGTGAGGAATATTCCCAAGAGATTTTAGGTTTCTCGGAAGTATCAGCAAATGGAAATTCCACTCCTTACTTTGAACCAATTGTTGATACCACTTCTCCCACCCTCACTCCATTCGAGGGTAGTGATTTCATCTTGAAGAAAATCGAGGCTGAACTTTCTGATACTTCGTAATAAATCAGGAATTGAAGATGCGAATGTTATCCCGAAAGGACATACTTCTTCTGAAGCTACCTAAATAGAGAGCCTTTATCACCACTTCCCCAACCAAACAAAATAATTTCCTGAGATTAGAAAAGAACTTAAGATTTTGTGAAGCCAAACCGATGAAACATAAATTGAGAACCTCTTGAGCGAGCTCAAGACTTACTCCCCACCTCGAATATGCTTTTTGGAGGGTAACAACAAATTACCAGTCATCATTACTAAAGATTTGAGCCGTAACGGGAGAAGAGCCGCTCTCAATAAAGGTGTTGCAAGTCCCATAAGCGAGCCATCGCTTGGAAACTCTCCGATATCAAGGGTATTAACCCGGAATTTTGTACTCACAAAATTCTAATGGAAGAGGACTACACACCAGCGGTCCAACATCAGAGACGGGTAAACCCAAAAATCCACGATGTCATAAAAAAAGAAGTTGAAAAACTTCTTGACGCTGGATTAATTTACCCTATCTCAGATAGTCCCTGGGTAAGCCCGGTACACTGTGTACCAAAGAAAGGTGGTTGTTCACTGTAGTGAGAATGAGCAAAATGAGATTGAATCCCAACTCGATTAGTTAGGGATGGCGGTTGCATTGACTACCGAAAGTTGAATGAAGCCACCCGAAAGGACCATTTTCCACTACATTGTTCATGGACCCAAATGCTCGAGAGGAAGCTTGCAGGGAAACGAATACTATGTTTTCTCGATGGTTTCATCAGGTTATTTTCAAATACCCAGCGGACCCAAATTGATCAGGAAAAACCAAATTTACTTGCCCATAAACGAAGCATTTGCCTATCGCGCAGCCGCGCATGCCCTTTGTCTCTTGCAATGCACCAGGTCACATTTCCAGAGATGTATGATAGCATATCATTCCACGACATGATCAGAGAAAAACGATGATAGTATTCATGGATACTTTTCGGTTTTTGAAGTTCTTTCTCTACATGCCTAACCCATTTGGAAAAGATGCTTAAGCGGATCGTGAAGACACCAATTTAGCTCTAAAATGTGAGAAAAAGCCAATTTCATGGTTAAAGAAGGCATTGTTCTTTGACATAAAAATCTCTAAATCGGGAATTGAGGTCGATCCGAGCTAAATTGACATTATCTCGCAAAGCTCCCTCAACCCGACTACTGAGTAAAAGGTGTTCCGTAGGTTTTCTTGGGCATAGTGCGTGTTTATAGAAGAATTCATTCAGAGCTTTCTCAAAATAGCCCGTCCCATACCCATTTGCTTGAAAAAGGACTCCGATTTATTCTCCACGAGTGTATGAAGCATTTAACCTCTCAAAAAAGAATCTACACCGAGGCTCCAATCCTGATTTGCCCCAGACTGGAATGAACAATTTGAACTTAGTGCGAATGCTAGCGATTTCGCCTTAGGTGCATGACTTGGGCAAACGTCATGAGAAACATTTCAGGCCTATACATTATGCCAGTAAAACGATGAAAATGAGGCAAATCACACGTACACCAAACACAGAGGAATATGAAATGTTAGCCGTAGTAGTAACGCATTCGAAAAATTCCCGATCATTACCTATGATCCTGAACAAATGCACTTGTGTATTCGATCCCATACGCCCACAAGTATCTCTCTTTTGCTAAAAAAGATTTCTAAGGCGAGATTGCTCCGATGGGTTCTCTGCTCCTTCAAGAGTTTCGACTTTGATGTAGTGACACAAAAGGAGCTGAGAACCATAGCAGCTGACCAACTATCACGTCTTAAAGAATCCTCACATAAATGAACTCGATCCAAAAGAGAAAAAATGAAAAGTGTCCTCCTTGAAACTCTTAGTTCGATTGCTGTTCTGATACATGTACCTCCATGATATCTAGACATAGGCAAACTAACCATGGCGGGAATATTCGTGATCAAAAGGATGTTCACCCCAGCAGAAAAGAAAATTCTTCAAAGACTTGAAAGCATTATTTTCAGAGAAACCCTTTCTGTTAAAATCTGTGCGGGAATCAAGTTATTCGACTGGCTATATTATTTATGTTTTTTGGACAAGGAAGCCATGACATACCTCATGGCTTGCCACGCTGGTCCCACCGGTGGACATCACTGTGCTAACTCACACACAAGAAAATCTTCGATTCCGGATTCACTTTTGCCCACAATCTACAAGATTGCCCATGATTTTGGTTAAAACTGCAAACTCATGCCAGCGTCAAGGAAAAATTTCACAACGGGATGAGATGCCTCAAAATTCCATCCAAGTTTGTGAAATCTTTGACGTTTGGGGCATTGACTTATGGGGCAATTCCTCATCCAAAGGCAACAAATACATCCCGGGCCCTTGATTATTTATCAAATGGGTTGAAGCAAACTTCCCCACCATGACGCACGATGTTGTTGAAATTTCTTACATCCCTCTTCGCCAGATTCGGTGCCCCTCGTACAATCATAAGTGATCGCGAAACCCATTTTTGCAATGACCAATTTGCAAAGGTCATGCTTAAATACGGAGTCACTCATCGTCTCTCCACCGCGTATCACCCACAAACAAGTGGGCAAGTTGAGGTATCCAATTCGGGTTTGAAACGTTAATTCATTGAAAGAACCGTGGGCGAAAACCGTACCTTTTGGTCAGATAAGCTCGATGATGCTTTATGGGCTTTCCGCACCGCTTACAAAACACCCATTGGGTGTACTCCATATAAGCTGGTTTACGGAAAAGCCTGCCATCTTCCGATCGAACTCGAGCACAAGGCCTACTGGGCCTTAAAACATACAAACTTTGATCTGAAAACCGCTGGTGACCATAGGAAAGTTCAACTGAATGAACTTAATGAGCTCCGTGATGAAGCTTATGAGAACTCTTTGATCTATAAAGAAAAGACAAAGAGAATTCACGACTCCAAAATCAAGAACCGCGTTTTTAACGTCGGCGATCGAGTCCTCCTCTTTAACTCTAGATTAAAGATTTTCTCGGGCAAGCTTAAGACCCGTTGGTCAGGACCATTCACTGTAACCCAAGTTTTTCCATATGGCACCATCGAGTTATCTCAAAACTCGGGGCCGAATTTCAAAGTGAATGGTCATCGTATAAAGCACTACTTTGGAGGGACTACGCACCAATTGGAAGTCCCTGGATCTTCCAAACATTCCCAATGTACCAATTAAATTAAGGTGAATGGGTCAAGCACGCGACCCAGAAACAAGCGCTACGTGGAGTACACCCCATGCTACATAAAGCTTTATCATAGTAAAGTAGTATATGTAGTGTTAAATAAGTGTTTTGTGTTGTTGTAGTAAATAGCTTAACTTTTCCATTAACCCGGTTTCCATGTTGTTGTTATTGAGTTTATTGTCCAGGAATGCCCGATTGTGAAGACACTCAGTTTTGTCATACATCAAGAGTTTCACATCCTCATCTCAATTGGAATCCGATGAATCCTAATTCTTATCGACTAACGTTTTATCTTTTGGCATACCTCATAAACGGCCTTAGATTAATGTAGTACCCTTTCAAAACATCGAGGACGATGTTTATTTAGATTGGGGGGGATCTACGATTGAGTGTTTCCTGCAGCACAGTTTAGCCACGTGACCACCGTTTTACACCAAATACCACAATAAAAAAAAATGAAAAAATTAAAAATTTTGTCAAAAATATAATAAGCTTTTTTGTTCACTGTTTGCTTTCTTTTGGGTAGAATAGAATAATTTTGACAATCGATCGGGCAGTAGTTGAGCCTCTAGCTAGTTTCCTTAAGGCCAAAGCTTTCACGAATTCTAATTGCTTTTGCATTTTAAAAATGTGAAAACGAGAAAATGATAGAGTTTAAATAAAAGTTTATAGTGCTAAGCAAAGATTTCTTCTAAAAACTTATAACGAAGTAACTTGTCGAGTTCCTCTCCCGTGAATTTCTAATCCCCTAAATCATAACGTACTCAATTTATTCATCCAAGTCAATCGAGTTGGTTTTCAGAAAAAGCTTCAAATTTGTAACTTGAGTTTTCAAAACGAGAATTTATAGTGATTTAAAAGATTAAATCCAAAAAATGCATGAAATGAAAATGGTAATTGCAAAAAAAATGCATGAATATTTAATTTTTTTGCCAATGAAGCATGCCAGTTGATATTATGGAGCAAGTAAAAGATGTATCTGATATCCCACTCCACTAACACAGTGGGGGTTAAACTAAGACGTCTTTACTTCTAGGGAATTTGTGTGTCGTGATATCTCACTTTGGTAAAAGGGTCTAGTGAGAGGTCAAACTAAGACACCAATCCTTAGCCATATTTAGGAATAAGGTGTTTGATGTGATCATCCCTACTACGCTAGAAACGGGGTGGGTTTTTCAAACAAGAACAACCGGTCGTATGGTCGTGATAGTCCTACTCCATTAACCACGAGTAGGGGTTCAAACTAAGCAACGCATTCCTAAGCTTTAAAAAGAACTTATGATTAGTGCTGTTGAAAATGGTTGCAAAAAGTTCAAAGTTTAAATCTCGAAATCAAGTTACGAGTCTATAAAAAGTTTTGCTTTGATCATGATTTATTTTGAATTATGACTATGAAAATAAGTTGACCTATGGTTAAATTAAAATGAAGTACACACGAATAATCGTAATATCCATGTTTGGAGTTGAAAGTTCACGAAGTCATAAGTATGTAGTGCTTAACATATAAACATATATCGAACAATGACTGTTATTAATTGCTGTAGCATAGAACTTGTGAAAATCGAGGACGATGAATTGATCCTTCAGGACATCCGTAGATGCACATCTACGACGCTTCTCATTCTATGATCCCAGTGATAATAAATAAAGAAAGTCAATCTTGTAAAAAATGAGAAAATCTAAAAATATTAGTTATAGTTAGTGTAAATTCAGAAAATGGTAAAAACGGGGCTTACATGTTTACTTCATAACATTGCGTGAGGACACACAATACCTTAGTTTGGGGATATGAATATGTGCCTAATTACACATATCTTTTACCTTCAAAAATGAGCTTAAATAACCAAAAACAGACAAAAACTGCCAAATATATGTTTGTTTTGCATTTGTATTGTGCAGGAAACGGATATTCAAGAAAAGGAACAAAAAGAAAGCCAAACACAAACAAATCCAAGCACGGGAAGGAAAGGACCAAGTCGAGTCAAAGTCTATAGTCATCCGCTTAAAGAAAATACAACTTGAGGGGCTAAAACTGCCAAGCCTAAAGTTGTATTACAAAAGATTAAAAAGACAAGGGTCAAAGTTGCCAACCAAGTAGATATTGCATTTAAGTTATACATCTTCAGGGGACCAAGCTGCTAACTCCCCCAAAAAGTCTTCTTTCCCGCCCCAAAACCCTGTTACAACTGGTAAGGCGCCCCATACCTTCTCCTCTGCAAAACCACTTCTCTCCCTAGCCAAAATCATTTCATCCACCCTACTACCACCCCCCCCCCCCCAGTTGTATAAAAGCCATGTTGGCAATCCCTCACCTTTCCCAAGTATCTTCAATGGCTAAGATTGACTCCAAAGAAGCACAAATGAAATCAAAGGCTGGGATTTGCTTTGGATTCACCTCACACAACAAGCACACTTCGTTTTTGCTCTCCAAAGAAGCACAAGCTGCAAGTCCAAGACTTCGGCTATAAATAGAGCTTTTTGTAAGCCTTTGAGGCAACTAGTTAATCTTAGAATAACTTAGCTTAATTTTCAGTCATTTACAGCTTTTACTTTCAGCTTTGTAAAACTTTCAAGTTTTAATGCAATTTGAGTTTTAAATCAATTTACAATTTCAAGTGTTAAGGTTCTTACTTATATTGTTTTGTGTTCTGCATAAAGCATCAGTAACACCTTGGTTCTAAGTTACCTTAATCAAGTAAATCTAAAAAGTTAAGTAGTTAAAAGAAAATCATAAAAATCACTCTCAATACACCTCAGCTTATGTATGGATGATAAGCCAGTTCTGGATGGGCTTATGGACTCTCACTAGCTTGTTTTATACAAGCTAGAGCTTGTAGATTGTTGATTTAACCCTGTTTTGAGCAAGGGTGTTGTAAGTCTCTTCATTTTCTTCGACTATTAACTCAGGAACTGTTTAGTTCATTTGTAGCACTGTTAGTTTTAAGTCTATACTGCTAGACAAATTCATGCTTATTTAAGTACTTGTTATGGATTGAAAATTGCTTATAAGTGTTTTACTTTGTTGTTTGATAATCTGTTTTTAGTAAAAATGATTTTTGGAAAAGTTAAAGGCTGTTTTGAACAAGCAGTACTAACTTTAAGTTAGTACTGCTAGTTCATTTTAGGAACAGTACTAACTCCACACTAGCAGTACTAACTCTAAGTTAGTACTGGTAGTTTACTTTTTGGAACAGCACTAACTTAACACTACCAGTACTAACTCCAAGTTAATACTGTTAGTCTTAACTGTTATATCTTTGTTCAACTTAGCTTATCAGCTTATAATTTCTACTTATTTAAGATTTCTTTATATTTTTAAAGTAGATTAAGCTTATTTTAGTGTACTATTTTCAGTAGAACTTGTTTGTTTTGAATTTACTAAGAAATTCTTGAAAATTTTGTACTCGAGCACTCCTTAGAATCACCATTAAGTCTACACTATATATATTCACAAGATTATTATGTACGAGGTTTGACCTGAATGATGAGAACATCATATGATAGAATCATATGGTTCTTTTGTCGCAGCCGTAGGTCTCCTTCGTACAATCTCCCACCAACGAACTTTCTAAGCTCCTCATTAACCTTCTTTCTTTCAAGAAGTTGTCAATCTGATCTTTCTCTGTCCAAGCACTCTTCAGTATTGCTTCAACTTTCTTTCCAAGTTACGAAAGTCTTTGCTTCAAACTTTGAGTATGAAACAGATTCAGATACATATGTAACTTGAGCTTGTGTGGTTGGTGATGTCGGTGTTGATGTTGTCTTAGCTTCCCCCTAAACCAGCAATCCTTTCTTGAGTAGATTCAGAACTTTCTTGCAAGCCGCATCAAGCAGTCTTAATGTATAAAGCCCAGATATCCGAAGTACACAATTAACCCTTTCAAGAACTTGATACCGCAACACCAAAGTCAATTAAGTCCCGGATGAGTGCATTTCTCTCTTCAGGATAGTCATGATATAAATTGTAACACCAAAGTCAACTAAGTCCCGAATGTCACAATTATTCCCTCTAAGTAGTCGAAATGATAGCACCTAAGTCAACTAAGTCCCAAATGTACTCATTTCTTTCTGCAGAATACTGACTGACTTAAGGAATCATCATACCTATGTGTACCTCTTTTATCAAATATTTCTACTTCTTTTAAGAATAAGCTTAGGGATTGACCGTTTGAGGAAGCATTAATTGAATCAGAAAGAACTTTTCTCACGTTTTAAATAATTATACTCCTAACACTTCCCCCTGGGGACTCAAATGATGCATACTGGCTAATGACGAGATGTCTCTTCCACCATGTGATTGAAATAGTGCACCCGAAAGATTCGAAACAGCCTAAAATCAAAAGAAGCTAACCTCAAAAGACAAAAGAAGCTAACCTCAAAAGAAGGCCAAGGACACTATCAAGTATACATCTACTCCTTCCCCTTTGCTGGTTTCGACACGTCGGAATCAGCAAAACCTTATACGCATACATATTCGAGATCGTGTTTGAATACTTAATAAGCTTAAATCTATTCTATAAGAATCAACTTCAAGGCATTTAAAACTATGAAAGTATTTCCAAGCATTCCTAAGTCTTTTACAAACTATGAGGTGTTGGCAATATTGATCGTCTGTAGTTTAAAGCCTGAATTCACTAAGTCTCAAATTGTAAATAAGTTCATAAAGATTTAAACAAATGACATCTAAAGCTCTTGTAGTTAATATAAATTAACTCCCCTTAAAATTATTATCCGTCATTATTCAAAACTTTATCCGTTTATTCCATGACTTATTTTGAAAGACTATTTTAAAAGATTATTGGATGACACTTTCTCCCTGATATGTGTGAAAACACATATCCTTTTTATATCAAAATAGGCCCTAAAAAGACAAAATTGTGCTTAAAATGCTTGTATATTGCTTGTTTTGTCTTTGTGATTAGGTAGGTACGGATATTGCAAAAATCTCAAGAAAATGGTCAAAACCGGACAAACACGGACACAGGAACATAATAGAGAATACAAGAGCCGGGAGAATGCTATCAAAGGTCAACAAAAATCAACCCTTGGTCAACCAAATTCAACACACAAAAAGACAAAACCCAAATTTCCCAAATCAGTCCCTCAAAATTAACCAAATTCATAAAAAGTCCCTAAGCCCTAACGGTGTTATCTCTTAACATTATAAGAGATAAGACTCGTTATCTTTTTTATAAAACAATCCAAGACCGAGCCCAAACTTACCCAAGCCCAATTCTTTGATATAAGCCAGAAGTCAAACATATAAAACCCGGGTCAAAGAAAGTCAAACGCCCCTTTTATATAAGTTTTTCACGCGGGAATTTCAGTTTTACTATTCACCATGTTCCTCCCATTTACCCTCCCATCAAATCAAAGGGGTAATTCTAATTAAGTGCGTAGAGAGACAATTCAAGTGATAAAGACTGACTTCGCAGAGTATTACATCACCAAATGCTCTAATTGGTCAATCCTCACAAAGGGAATGCTACGTGGATTGAAGAAAACACACGGGGAAAAGGAAATTTGCACTAAAAGACTTGAAAAAGAAGCACAATAGCTCTGACATACAAAATGCCATGTTGGCAATCTGTGTGCTCACCAAAGTGATCCAACGGCTTAAGATAAAGATCTAATGATTGGCAAGATTCAAGGGAAGGAATTTATGGGAGCATCTACCAAACTCCAAGGCCTAGAAGCATCTCCTGATGGCTATAAATAGCCCCTCACATTCACACATACGATATCTAGTTTTTAGCTTTTAAATTTTTAGCTTATATAATTTTTAGCTTTTAAACTTTAGCTTTTGTAATTTTCAAATTCAGTTATTGTAATTCATCTTCAAAAGATTGTAATCACTTTTCAAGTTAATGAAATCAAGTGTTCTTTTATTAAATCTATCATAAGCTCTTATTATTTTCAAATGTTTTCAGTCAATTTTCCAAAAGCTCCTAATAAGCTCATATAAGCTCTTTGAGTCTCTAAGCTCAAATTGAGCTATTAACAAGCTCTAATCTACATTAACCAATAAAATCAGTTTAAATACCTATGCTTATGGATTATGGACTTTTGGATGATAAGCTTACAATGGAAGAGCTTATGGGACCTCACTAGCTTATCCTTGTGATAAGCTAGAGCTGTTGAAAGCTCTCTTGAGCACTATTGCCTTTGTTTAGCTAAGGCTTTTGTAAGTTTCTTTTAAATTCAAGTATCTTAGTTTAATAAGTAGCATTTGCTTATTTTCTGCTTAACTCTAGCTTATTTGTGCTTATTACTGTTTCATTAAGCTTATTGATAATGTTTGATCATCTGTTTTTAGCTTTTATAGTTTAGATCTTAGTTTTTTCATATTTTGTCTTAAAAATCATTAAAAATCCAAAAATATTTAGCATAATGAGTAGTTGTTAGATTCTAGCTTATTTGATTATTAATATAAGCTCATAAGATCTGTTTTTGGCTATTTGTTATCTGGTATTGAAGTTTTAATCATTAAATTTGTTTTTCAAAAGCTTAAATGGATTTTAAGACTTTTAAAGGGGTGTTTGGGACAACAGCACTAACCACAAGTTAGTGCTGTTTGTGGCCACTTAGTCTCTTATAGTTTATTTAAAACTTTCATTTAAACTATTTTGAATAAGATTTATAAGTTAGGTTAGCTTTAAAATAGTTTTCATTAGTTGGTTTATTAATAGTTCAAATCTGTTAAGTTTCTTTTGCATTAATAGCTTAATTCATTTCTAGCTTTTGTAATTGCTTAATTTGTATTTAGATAAGTGTTAAAATAGAGTAGGAAGAAGATTAATAGGTCTGCATTTGAAGGGTTTTAGATTTAGTCTATATGCATGTCAACTGCATCATCAGTGTTAAAAAGCATAAAAGTCATTTTCTAGCTTAATTTGCATTAGGTTAAAATAGGAGTTAGGATTTAACTTTCAGCATAAAAGTAGCTTATATATCATGGTTTACAAGTTTGCAATTAGTTTTTAAATCCTAGCTTATTTTGTTATCTAAATTTAAGCTACAAAATTGCCTTTTGTCTTTTCATTTTAAAAGTAAAACTTAGTATGATTTAAGTCTTAAGTCTGTTTTCATAGTGCTTTTTCATTAAGCTATTTTTTTCAAAATCGTTTTCAAAAGTTTATTAGAGTAGCTATTTAGTTGTAGTATAAGCTTTAATAAGTTATTTCCCCACAAGGATCCAAGAGCCTATCTAAAAATAAGCTCAAAGATCCCTATTATTATATGGTTGAATGCAAGTCATTATAATGGTAATAATTGCAACGAATACAATTATCATGGAAAATTAGGGTAACATTATTATTGTACCTAAGCTCATGACATCAATACATTAACAAGGAAATCACCGTAGTGATATTGGTTAAGGACAGATGTCCCCGTAGAAAAGATAACTTGCCAAGGTTACCTATTAGGACAAATATATTGCGTTTGGCTACCCCAAGCATGTGTATACAAACGGGAGTCGTCACCCCCAATAGATCTATTCACAATATTCGTGTTCACTCGCAATGCAAGTAATTAATGATTCATGATATGGAAATAATGGCACTGGAAGCTACTTAGGCAATAATATATCTGGATAGCATACAAATGTGATTGAGTTGCCGTTACCACCTTTTGACTGCCATGGTTTACGTTATTGTGATTAATCGAGTGGGAAATTGATTTGAAAAATCAATCGAGTGTCCACTCGTAAAGTATTTTTTGTAAACATCATCGGAGTGTCATGTTTTTTATCAACATTTCATAACCGTTTCAATTCATTTACTGGACCAAATCGATATATACAGTTGTCAAAAGTGTGATTTCATATTGAATCTAGCAAAGTCACCTACCAAGAGCTTGTTTGATGCTTGGCTCAAGCAGGATTTCCATCTTCATTGTGGGGAATAATTAGTATCACTCGGATGTTTCTGGCATATATCCAATGATATTGCGTTTGGACTCTTGTAACAGCTTGTGAACTTGATGTATGTTCATAAATGTTCGTGGTTTGAAATGGAATGTGTTCCTAACGGATTTCTTATTGATCTCTGGGCTCTAGACTCGATTAGTGGCTATTTTGGTTTTAGTTACTCGGTGGCTGGAGGCATATTGCCACCTATTCATTCAACAATCTCGGAGTGAGATATCAATAGAATAACGAGTGTATCGCAGTGACAATAATGAGACAAGTTTCTGTTGAGAGTAAACCCCGAAATGGTATGTGAAGGGGTTGTGCATTGCATCACTGGGTCCATGATGTCGTTTTCAATGTCAGCAATCAACTTGTGATTCTGACAGCATATGTATTGACCCGGTTTCTGCCTTAAGTTGTGTGGAGGGCTTCTTTCTTTAGACCCTTTTTCCATACATTTCTTTTTCATTCTTCAACGCCTTCAATGCTTACCAAGACGTCATTACTTTCACCTTGTTGTGATTGGTTCCAGTGTTAATCATCTTTGTCAGGCATTTTTCCCATATTCATTCATCTCCATAATCATTACCTAAGGAATGCTATTTCTAAACTTTGGATTATCATGGGTTAGATCTTCCGGTTCTGTTGGATCATAGGATTGTTTACTAACCTAACCACCTTATGACTTCAGAATCGTCGTGAAAACTAAGATGTTGGTTGGGTATATAGTTCAAACCATAAAACCTTTTCTTCAGCAATTGAGATCGAATAGATCATATTTTAATTACATTTTTCTCCCTTATTTTAAATAATATAAACACAAATTTTGTTTTAAAATACCTAGTGATTAATTATGTCTTTTAAAAAAATCTGTGGGAGGATAATATTATTAGCATGAATGGTTTGACATTTGATAATGTTTTGAATACAAAAGAATTATCGTTTTGTTGATGTATCCAAGACATTAAACTTTATTTTTCAGTAAAACTCCCCCTCAAAAATTGGAACAATTGAGAAATTGTCGTCTTTTTGAAAACTTTGTGCGGGTTGGAGTGTTGTAAACACAATTTTGAAGATTATGATTTGTCATGGAGAAATTCTTGAAAAAATCGTTGTTCAACTTTTTGAAAAACCAGATGTTAGAGGACTTCTCTTTTAACTGGTAAGGGTTAAGCGCACAAACGTACACACTATCCTTTTCTTGAGCTAAGAACATTGAATGTCTTTTATGAACAGCCTCAAGGCCGAGAAACATAATTTTCTCGTTGGGGAGGATAAGTTATTACACTTCTTTTGTGAAGTTCGGGTTTATGTACTGATATTTGCACATAAGCCATTTAGAAAATTAGAAATGACATGTTTTCGAAAAACGATTGGCAAACTCTCGCTGATACTTCATTTACACACCCGTGTCAATGTTAATCGACATTTCTAAGCACGTAAATGTTATCGATTCCAAGAGACATGTCGAGAAGAATCTTTTTGGAAATTTTCTGTTTTTTCAGATTTTGTATTTATATATATATATATAACTGTTGTTCCTCAGCATTCTAAGAGGATGGTGGAATAGTAATCCCAAACCTTTGACGTGATGTAGCGGTCTTGTTTGCTTAAGGAACAACTTTTGGAACCAGCTTTGAACTTGACGGTTCTTTGCTGTGGTAGTGTTGGTCTTGAATTCCGAGTTCTGAAACGGTTATTGATTCAGAAGTCATTTGATGAAGAACGAGGCCTGAACTGATGTGAACAGACGTCATTTCCATGAAGACCGAGGCTTGATCTGTTCTAATCAAACGTCTTTTGAACATTAAGGAACGGGGCCTGAAGTGTTATTTTCACCAGACGCCATTTATCGTTGTGGTGCGAGGTCTGAACTGTTGTGATCAGACATCTTTGCCATGAAGACCGAGGCTTGATCTGCTGCGATCAAACGTCTTTTGAACATTGAGGAACGGGTCCTGAAGTGTTATTTTCAGCAGACGCCATGTTGTTGTGGTGCGAGGTCTAAACTGCTGTGATCAGACATCATTTGACATTGAACGACAGATAAGGCATTTTTGAATGCTGGTTTCAAATGTCATCGAAGATTTCATTCTTTTGTATTAACCAATTCTGTACTGGTTTCTTATGATATCAGAAATTACAGCAACCACACTCTAAGATTTTCCTGCCTTTTCATTGTATATTAGGGCAGTGCAATTTAGGTCAATTCGTTGTTGCTTTTGACCATTAAATGACGTACCTGCACTTAAACCCAGAGTTTGTTTGCATGCATGAATATGAGGGATATCTACTCTTGAACCATGCGCGGGTTCACTGTCAACCTTGTTTGTGCTAAAGGAGAATATCTTTCTAGTAAGAACCCATCTAAGACCAATCGTCTTGAAAATTCTACCCGTCGGTTTCCAGCTAAGACAAGATCTAGGAGTCATTGTTTTCTCAGGGACAGTGGTAGTCTTTTTGTTTGAGAACCTATGTCCTGTTGGGATCTGTCTTTCTGGTTTCTTAGATGCACTTGACTTTGCTACGGGCATATATCTCTTTGTTGTCTTATGGGATTTTGCATCCTTATTCTGTGCAGAGGCACGAGGATTTAACCTTGAGAGGTATTCTAAGACGCATTCATTATGATTTGTACTGTAAAGGCACTTTTTGCATATGTAGGGATTGCAATTCATTGAACTTCAAGAAAGCTTTTGTTTCCTATCGTTCTCCTAAAGTGAACATCTTTGTTTGAAACCGATTACTCATTGTATGCTCCAATTCCTTGGCCACACACTACCCCCCAGCTTTTGGTTTGCAACCATTTAGCAGTGTTTGGTAATCTAGCAGGACAATCATACTAGGTTTTCCTTCACTTCTTTGTTTTTGATGTTGTGCCACTTCTTAGCTTTCTCTAGGTCAGTTGTTATGAACCCATGTCATTGAGCTCTACTTTTTCCTTGCGTGACTTGATGTGACACATGAGTTGGGCAATTCTGAGAGGGGGCCAGGTGCAATCACATTGGTGTTTCGAACTTTTGCTTGTTTTCTAATCTGAGGCAAATTCTGTTGAGTGACTTGTTTAAACAAACCATCTGACACATTAGTTTTATTAACCGACTGTTTCGTTTGAAAACTTCTCATTTCAGGAGAATTTGAATGTGGTCGTCGGTTTCCTAAAATGGTGGTTTTGGAATTCGTGAGCACATTTGGTGATCGAACAACTGATGGTTTATTCAAAATGAGTCTCCATAGACTTTTCCCTTGCATGTTCTTGATGAGTTTCTTTAACTCACTTTGATGGCTATGTTCTTGTCCTTGCATTTGAGCTTTCAAATCTTGTATTTTCATGATATTGTCACATTCTTTTCGGAAATACTTAGGATCCGTTTTCTTTGCAAACTGAGTTGTTTTTCATTTGTTTCTTTGTACATTGTTGTAATGCAAGTTCAAGAGAAATCGAGTGTTGCTCAAGTTTTAGAAAATCTTTAACAAATTATTATGAACTTCTTTGTTAACAGATTCAGTTTGTTTCGAAAGCTTTTGTGCAAGACATTCACATTCTTTGACTTTATGAAGATACAAGCATTGTAATTCAGTATTAGCATTTAAATCAGACAGAGAATGCAAATACGAACATGTAACATCTTTAGACACACACTCTTCGAGAAGTATGATTCCTTATCATGTTTGAAATAATCAACCTTCGTTGATTCAAGTTCGTCATCTCCTTTTCAAAGGGAGTTTTACGTACTCCAATGTCATGCATTTCTCTTTTGAGTTCATGAAACAAAACCTAATGACCTGTTCCTGTATAGTTTTGTCTGAAAGAGGCATTAATAAGGTTTTGATCAAAACTTCCATACTCTTAGCAGTTGGGTTAGGAAATGCACTATTAGTATGATTAGACCAAGTTTGTTGACAAATTGTTCTAAAATGATTGAAGTTGTTTGTCATTTCGTTATAAAGTTGTCTACTTTTACTAATGGATTTAGAAATGGGTAGAAATGGACACGTTTTTTTGCAATGGTCCTTGGGTTTTGTTCTGTTAAAGTTTTTCTCCACATTGTCTTCTAAACTTCTTTAGGTGTTCCAAATGATCAAGATAGGTTTTAGATGGTGGTTTGAATGTTTCATAAAGGACTGTTTTGATATGTGTAATAATGGGTTTTACTTTGTTCTTTATCCAAAATTTTGATATACTCTCCTTTTCAAGAGTTAACTGTCTCTTCCCTTTGGGGCTCATAATCTGTTTGCAAGGATCTGGAAAAGTATCATATGGGATATCCCCCCCCCCCCCCCCCCCCCCCCCCCCCCCCCCCCCCCCCCCCCCCCCCCCCCCCCCCCCCACACCCCCCCATTTCAAACGAGGCTTTTCAGATTGAGCTATATTGAGGTACTTTGATATTAGCAAAGGTTTGATCTACCCTCTTATACGTTGCGCATTTGTGGTAGACTAAACATGTGATTGTCTGAATTGATGATTGCGTTTATAAGAATTTCATTTAAAACTTTATTTGTTTGTCCATTTCATTCATAGTGTCAATGTCTTTTCCTTCCTTTAACCTTTTAAATTCCGAAAAACCTTACTTTTCTCTTTGAGTTGACCTTCAAATTATGACTAGTTAACTGGGACTCTTTCTGACTAGCTCATCGTGTTCTGATGACAACTGAAATTTCATAGGCTTTTAGTTTTTTAAACCCTTGTATATCATTGTCTTTAAGAGCTATAGTCCTAGAGTTTCATTTAACTTTGTTTGAAGTATTTTATAATCACTCGTTCGGTTCACATTAAGGAGTGTTGATACTTCTCAAGCTCGTCTGTTTGGTTGAGTGCACAGCAGGACAACTATCTCACTGCTAGGGAGCCTCCCTAGAGCCCTACTAGTCTCATCAAGGTTAGTTTTTCACCTTTCCAATTCTTAAGTCAATGATGCCTTTGCTTTCTTTAATTGCTTTAAAAATCGTTTTGTTTTCCTTAGTATTAAGATCGTTAAATTTGAATTAAAATTAGCATGCGCAGTCGCTCATCAAACACTTTCAGTGCCATCATCACCCCCCCCCACGTCCCCCATCCCTACTCAGCATTTCCCCGAATTTTGATCATTGATTATCATTAGTACATGTATTTGATGTATCAGGAATGACATTGCTATCATCTTCTCCAAAACATATGTGTCGTAATGGATTCAAGGTTGCTCAATAATGTCGTCTCACATTGGCAAACACATCATTTTCATCATGGTTTTGTACCTGTTCCAATGGCTGACTAGTAGAACTGAATTCTTCAGGTGAGACCTCCTGAATATTTGCCATGGTACTGTAATGTGGCTGCAATTTTTGTGTATCAATATCTTCACTGATACAACCCTCTGCTTGTTTCATCTCCTAGTGAATTGTAAACCGATGCTTGAACCTCTTGAACCATGCACTGGTGAATCTGCAACTGTCTTTCACTCTAACTTTTTCATCGTTCATCTTAAGCTCTTGCTCATGACTTTTTATTTGACTTGCTCTTTCTATTATACATTGCTCAATGGAGTTCATGTTCTGGATGATTGTTTCCTTGAATGTTTGAGCTGTCATTTTAGTGTAATCTCTGAAGATTTCTCTTACTTCTCGATCTGATGAAAAAGATCTTGAATAAATATCGAGAGGCTTTAACAAGTCAGAGTTAATGAACCTTTCAAACTGTACTTTGATCACACTTAGAGCGGATTTGGAATCCATCTCGTGAAGTGTTTCTGCATTGAGAAGTGTTTCTAAGTTATTCATGTGTTGAGATAACTGAAACTTGAAGGTTCTGACACTATCACCAAAGAGTTGTGCAAAAGCTTGTTGATACAATATACTCTGTCTTTCGAGAAGTTGAGTGGTTGATTTAAGTGCATTTAATTTGTTCAAGGAGTTTTCTTTGAAAATCTTTGCTTGCATCTGCAGTTTCTGTATCTCTGGTTCCTTTAAAACTGAACCCGAAGATGAAGTAACCTTTGTTCCCATTTTATCGTGAATTATGAAGTGTGAAAATTTTGTTGGATCTTAAGTGGATGTGATGTGATTGAGGTTGTGGTTGTGTAAGCAATTCACGTTCACGGGATTTTACACGTCTATGATTAAAACTGATAAATGAATTAACAGGATTTTACAAAATCAATAGAAAACCGTGAATGATTTGCTTCGGAATCAGCGGCCAATGATTTAATTGTATAAAAACAGATTGTTGTCTGGCTATGGTTTATAGCTGATTGTGTAAATAGGCTCACCAAAACTGAAACGGGCCTAAAAATACAGATGGGGCGTGAGCTAGAACATAAAAACAAGTGTAACACCCAAATTCAAAAAAACTGGAAAAATGTCAATTAATATCATAGTAAACGATGGTTTTTGGTCCTCGAAAATCCTTAACTTAGCTAAGGGTGGATTACGGTAAATCCGTTCACGTTTTTCTCTTCGATTTATTTGAAGAGGTCAACGGGCTGACGGACTTACGGATCAAAAGTTTATGGCTGTTTTACTGAAACCCTTTTCTGTCAACAAGATTTTTAGATCAAAAGCAATGCACTATCTTAACCAAAACGCATGTTAGTGACTTTTGAATCAAAAAGCCACCATGAACTTTAACAAAACGCCAGTTGTTAGAATTTGGTCAAAAACGCAATGAAATGTAAGCAAAAACGCAACGGACCAAAACGCACTGGTTCAAAAGCAATGGTCAAACGCAATGGTTCAATAACGCAATGATTCCAAAACGCAAGGTCCAAAACGCAATCGGTCAAAAACGACTAAGTCAATTTTATATTCAAACAAATATCCAAAAACGCTAACATAAAAACTTTCGAAATTAGGGTTTTGTTTATTTTAATATTTTAAAATTTCTTCTAACCAAAACGCAATGATTGCGTTTTGAACCTGTTTAATAAAAAATCAAAACGCAACCAAAAAAATCAAAACGCAACAAGAACTTTTCCAGTTTGTCAAAACGCAACCTAGAAAAATACGACCTTTTCCACTAAAAATCGCCTTATAATCACCCTTTTTGACCTTTTAACTTGATTTCTCTTGCACAATTAGCTACCTTATGCCTAGATCTTGCTTAATAACATAAACATTCACACATCTAAGCACAAAAATTCGGGTTTGATTTTTTTTTATGACTTCCTTTTTGACCCCAGATTTGATCTTGTTGAACTCACACGAATCAATACCACGAATCTCACGTGGCTCTGATGCCAATGTAGGATCCCGTTAAACACCTTCACTTCATACATTCGATCACGGAAATCGGAACTAGAAATGAGGGGAATGGAGGAGTTGTTATAGAGAGAGGAAAAGAATACTAGAGAGAGAAATTGAGAGAGAGAGAAAAGATATTTCTCCCTAGAATTTTGAAAACTTCTTTTCCAAGTGGAAAAGTTCCTTATATACCCGACACTTAAAAGTGACGTGCGGGATATTTAACTAGGACCCGGGCTCGGGTTTTGCTTGGGATTAAACCCGAAACATATACAATCTTAGATTAACTATCGAGCCCGATTCCCGATACTTTCCTATTACAACGTTAACTAATTGATTGACCGAGACTTAAATACATAATGAACGAACTTCATGTTCGACTCAATATTTTGAGGCTAACAGCATTAGATTAGGAAGACAGCTTAAGTACAATTTCAAGCTTCATTTTCAGTAGGGTTAAAATAGCATTTAGTTTTTGATTTTCAGATTATAAGTAGCTTTTAGGTCATATTTCATTAGTTTAGATTTAGTTTTCAAAATTTAGCTTAATTTGTCATCTGTTTTAAGCTTTTAAATAAGCATTTTGTCTTTTCATTTTTCAAAACCAAACTCAGCATAAGCTGAGTAAACTGTCTGTTTAGTTAAGCTTTTTCAATAAGCTATAGTTTTCCAAAGTCTTTGCAAAGTTTTAAAAAAAACCAAGTTTCACTTTTTAAAAAGCTTATTTAGTTGTAAGGATCCATTTTAGTGCTTAAAATTAAGCTCAAAACAGTCCCTAAGGACTGTTTGGTTATTGGTTTTAATACTAGAGATTATTTAGTTTTCTAGCTTATTGCATGCTTATTCCTAGTTCTATTTAGCTCATTAGCTTAGGTTTAGCATATAATAGCTTAATTAGTCTTAACTTTAGCTTATTTAGTCTACTAGCTTATTTAGTTTAAGGAAAAAACCAAAAATAGTAGCTAAGTAGTTTCTGTCAAGCTATAAGCTATTTAACAGCTTATTTAGAGCTTTTCATAAAAAAATTCTTTTATTAAAAATGCTTATTTTCAGCTGTTCTAAAACTTTGCTTTTATAAGTTTTTTTTAAAAAAAAGGGGGAAGGTGGAAATCGGGGGTGAGCAAGACTCGAACCCCCGACCTCAACACCCTCTACCCCTTTTATAACACACCTCCACTACCAACGTGCCCTGGGGACTTTTTCATTATATCTTTGCAACATTTAATTTTTATACACATTTTCTCCCTTATAGCTTATAAGCTGTTTTTAGCTTATTACACAGCTTATTCGATAAGCTGTGTAATCAAGCTTATTTTTCCTAGGATCTAATTAGTTCAAGCTATTTTTTGTATTTTTTCTAGAATTTTTATAGATAGTTTAGTATTTTTAAACATTTATTTTTATTAAAAACTTTAAAAAATCATAAAAAATAGAAAAATAATCAAAAAAATATAAATCTTTTTTAGAAAATTTTCTTTTATCAATAAGTTTCTAGGAAAATTAGTTTTGCCTTCGTAGGGTTTAATTTGCAAAATTTCGATTTTTAAAGAACGGGATTCGTTCCCGTTCTCATTTTTCGTGTTTTAAAGCTCATTTTAAATCCGTTTTTGTTCTAGTTTTCTTTAAACTTACTTTTTAGTTAATTAGAGTCTATTTAAAAGGAAAAATTCAACTTAGATTTAATTTTAGAAATTTAGGGTTTTTAACTGCCGTTTAGGGTTCCCGTTTTGCGTTTTTAGTTAAAAGTTTGATTTCCCGTTATTTGTTTTCGTGCTTAATTATTATCATTTGCTTATTTTAATTTGTAGAAGTAGATAATCAAATCAATCTTGGTTTCCAATTCAAATCATTGTCCGAACAACAAACGTGGTTTCAATTTCACAAATCGTTGGGGAATAACGACCCGGGAATCATACTTCCCGGTTAATATACGTATTATATTATATATATTTTTGAAGATTTTCCTTTTTACCTTTGTCCTCAAGGGTAATTTGGTAATTTTCCATCATATTATATATTTTATTATTACGTGTGTTGGTTTTATACCAATCAATTTTTGGCGCTGCTGCCGGGGATTTGTGATTAAGATTCTACGGCCATGTATGCATGTCTCAACTGCCTTGTTGGATGACGACTTTCGGTGAAAGTTAAAAGCTCCCTACCCTATATCATTTTTCATCCTAACCGCTGGTTAAACATGAAGAGGGATGTGTTCGGATTGTATATGTCTATTCTGTCGTTACGGCCGTGTATGTACGATACAGCTGCCTTGTTGGTGTGGTACTTATGGTGAAAGACTGTTGAATGATCAACCGTAAGCCTTCTTAACCCAATTTAGCGTTTGACTTGTTCTTCTTCAGCTTTAGCGGTGGAGATGTGTATCTTTGCCAAGCCTATGATACGAAACTAATCACGACCGAGCAATTGAGCTAACTACTTAAATGTTGCACCCTATAATAGTTGAGTGATCTGAGTGTTTCCATTTCCATATTTCGTGAGGAGCTTGGTTATGTACAGGTAATAGACAAAACGAGCTTAAAACCGAAAATCCTCAACTTCGGTTAGGACACATTTTCATAAACTGAAACTTTTTCTAAAGTCTACTTGAGGATAAGTAGGATTCAAGTGGAAGGATATTTGATGACATCAAATAACATCACTTTATTATATCATTTATCCCATCTATTTTGCCCACTTGCATTATTTGGTACTTAATTGCTTTCAAGTTGATAAATGCAGTAATTCAGGAGTGTTTTGTGAAGACAAGCTAAAAGGCGTATAATTTAGAGAGCTAAAGACGAAGATATTTGAAGATTGCTGGAATTTTCACCATACTTCTTTCCCAACTAAAGAATCACGGCGTATCACGCCAAACTTCACAAGAAAACGCCGTTTGACCAATTCCCAATACGCGTATTCACTCTGTCTACATAACTCGTATCCTGTTTCCATATGCCGTATCCATGAAGATAACTATTCGAAGATACAGTAAATCAAGTAAATTAGGAAAGATATCACTGATTAATTGAGAACGTAGCGCGCACTCCAAGGAATCCAACCCAATACGCCGTATCGACCTTGCCAGATATGACGTATTGAGTGTTTATCAGACACTATAAATAAAAGACTCAAAAACGAGTTTTCAGTGTGCAATATCATATTCTTTATACCATACTCACTAAAGACGAATTTTAGAAGAGAAGATCAGCCACCAAGGTCAAGTATTAATCACGAATCCATAGAAGACATCGTGTAATTTTTACTCTCTTAATAGTTAGATTTTAATTATTTAATTACGCTTGTATAATTACAATTGTTGTGGGCTAATACCCTCGGGTATTAGCTATCCCAATGAAAGTTCAATGTTTGGTTTGTTTTAAAATCGATTTCTTAATTGATCATTGATTGTTTAATTATGTTTATCACCTCATACTTGTTTATGTGTTTGAATATGCGACCTATCATTCAGTTGGATCGAGTGATACGAACCGAGTAATCTAGATATCGGGATAGCTCTCCATATCGTGTTTCATATTACTGGACCAATAGGATCACAAATAACGTTCCGGCTTTGTCTTTAAATTATGAGCTTAGTTGAACCGATAGGTGACCCGTTTATGTTTCAATAATCATGCTCTTAATTTACTGATAAAGATTGGAATAGTGGACTACCAGTATATAAAACACCGTCAAACAATAAGTGGGTAAAGTCCCGTTGGGCTAGGGTTTTAACAGGATCACCACTGCTTTAATTCTCTAAGATAGATTATAACTAAATAAAGGATGCTTTATGCGGATACGTTAATTGCGACAGGAGGATTAGATCGTGTCTAGGTCTTAGGATATGCCAGCCTAAGTCTTAGAATGATATAACCGTGCTTCGAGATAAGTAAATCATTGCTAAAACAACCCAGCAGTGAACCGGATTAATATGGCTAATACGGTTTCTATCATTTGGCTTGTACCGCTTTATCTATATTCTAAACTTCCTTCTTTGTGTTTAGTTGTATAGGAATTGGTATTTGTTTTCCACCAAACCAGTGGCCAGTCCTCCTCAGCTGAAACCCCCCATATCATAGACAACGTACATATCATAGGTTTAACCAGTAATTAACTAGTTAAAATACCATAGAAGTAAGGATAATATTCCACTCTTAGTGTTCGACACCTACTTACCTGTGAACATCCATCTTGACCGGGTATACTCTCTTAAAGTGTAGTTTAAAGGTTTGTCGGCTAAATATAAATGTAAAACTTGATAATCAAATAATTGATCCTACACGACAACACATCAGCGACCTTTCATTCAACTGGATCTAGTGATACGGACCAAGTAATCTAGATGTCGGGGTGACTCTCAATATAGTAATTTATACATCTAGACCAACAAGATCACGAATAATGACATATCTTTGCCTTTAGATTGCGAGCTTAGTTGGACTGGCAGGTGACCCTTAGGATCAATGAGTACGTTCTCAATTAATTGGTAAAGACTTAGCCAGTAGGCTACTAGTGTATGAATTGTCTTTAAGCAGTAAGCGAGTAAAGTCTCTATGAGATAGGGTTTAACAAGATCACTATTGCTTTAACCCCTAAGATAGATTATAATCATCAAATAAGGATGCTTTATGCGGATACGTTTAATTATGACAGAATTCTTCGTATATAGGTCTTAGAAAGAAGTAACGCCTAAGTCTTAAGAATGATATGCCGCCTCGAGATAAGTATTCATTACACTAAATAAACAAACCAACGTTCTAATTGAATTAATCATGACTAATACAGTTTTCTTATATTTGGCTAGACCTCTCTTCTATCTTTTGTCTGTTTGCTTGCATGTGTTATTGTGTCTTAAATTAATCTAAGTTACCACAAACCTGTGCCAGTCTCTCAGGCTGAAAACCCCCTTTATCTGTTAGAATTAGGATTAACATAGGTTTAGCATAGAATAGACTTAAAATTGACTTTAGAATATCGTTTGATGAATCCGATGATGAAGATTACACGGTAATTTATGACGAAAATTCATTTTCTTATAAAATAATTTTTGTCAACAATTTAAAAATGGATTCGGAAAATGATAATGATAAAGTTAATATGCCTTCGTTTCTGTCACCCGAGCCTACGGTCAGTTATTTTGATGATTTAGACTTATTTAAAGATTTTGAGAATAAATTTCTGGCCATTGTTTACAATGATGCTCTAACATCTAAATCTGATTTTTTAACTGAACCTACTGTATGTCCTTAACATATCGATGAATTTGATTTAAAAAGTGAAACATCATTGTCCGAATGTGATAAAGAGGAACAAAACGTTTTATACTTCAATGATCTATTTCCTTTTAACGTAATTTATCTCGATGACTCAAAATCGAATAAGGACAATGATAATGATAAAATCGAGATCGAACAGCCTTCAGGGGATATGTCTGTCATACCATTACCTAATGTAATGAATGTCGATGCACAAGGGTCAAATAATCTTTTGGAAACAAGTCATGATAAATCTATTAAATTTTTCAAAATTAAAATTTTTATCAAGGAATTAAATGCTAATATCATGACTTGTAAATATCTTATCAATGGGATGCTAATAAATCTTATGAAGAATTTATATGTGCCATTTGGCATCCCGTTTGACCCTAAGTTGTTTTATAAGGATGGGATTAAATTGGGAGAAAGGTCAAACTTAAAGACCAGCTGAAACAAAAGTGCTTCCCGGGAGACAACCATGTCATTTTAATTGTTTTTTGCATTTTAATTGTTTGTTGCATGAGTCTGTCTTCCCAGACACTCTATACGACATATCGAAACCCTCTGGATACGGCGTATAGACGTGTCTGGACGTTATCAGTTTTTAAAACTTAATACTTAATTTCCAGTAATTTAATTGTTTTTACAGGAACCATACGGCGTATCCTAGGTGTTGGGATTTAGAGCTTCTACACTTAGTATTACTGATAGGAATAGTTTGTACTGTTAATACATTGTTATTACTGCCAGTTATAGTTAGTAATGCTAGCTTTGTATTAGTACTGTTAGTATAGTATGATTAGGAATAGATATGCATGAGATATATTAGGAATAGATATGCATGATCATTTAACACATTTTGTAAGCTCATTATGGTTTCCTTAGTGTATAAAAGGAACCCTACGGCATTAGTTAGAGATACAAGTTTCAGAATCATTAATAGTTAGTAATCTGTATGCTAGCGGATTAATAGTAATCAAAGTTCTGTTTTATTCATTGTTCTTCCTAGCAATATAAGTTAGTTTCCGCATAGCTTATATTGTTCATAGTCATTGTTTCCCTTGTAGTTAGTTTGGATCTATCCATATTAGCTACCACCCTTAACAGGCAAGAAAGATCTATTAAGTCTGGGATCTACAAGTGGTATCAGAGCCTGTAGAGAAACTCTGAGTAAGAAGAACCCAAACACATCAGTTATAAAATCTTTTACCTTTCAGATCTATTCAATAGCTGGTTAGATGGATGAAAAGTCACACCACCACAACCACAACAAACACAACACAACATGCCCATACACTGTGTCAACCATTATAACTCCCTTCTAAAAAAAAGGTGAGTATGACATTTGGGCCATAAAAATGGAACATTACTTGAGCCATATAGATTATCCTATATGGGAAGTCATATAAAAAATAAATGGTCCTGTAAGTGTTTCAACAGATACAAACAAATGGTTTAATAAAGGTTCTGCCTCCTAAGACTGCAGAAGAAACTTTAGCCAGAGAAAGAGAAAGAAAGCAAGGACTACCTTGCTTATGGCTTTACCAAAAGATCATCTTGCTAAATTTCATAAAATGACTGATGCTAAAGAGATGTAGGAAGCTATCAAGTCTAGATTTGGTGGAAATGATGAATCAAAGAAGATGCAGAAGTATATTCTAAAGCAACAGTTTGAAAGCTTCTCTGTATCAAGCTCAGAAGGGCTACATAAAGGCTATGACAGGTTTCAGAGTCTTCTGAGTCAACTAGAGATTCATGGTGCAGGCGTTTCCACTGAAGATGCAAATCAGAAGTTCTTTAGGTCTCTACCTTCTGCTTGGTCTCAGGTTTCCTTAATCATGAGGACCAAGCCAGGAGTAGACAGTCTCAGTTTTAATGATATGTATAATAATCTTAGAGTCTTTGAGTCTGATGTTAAAGGCTCTACTACATCATCCTCTAGCACACAAAATGTGGCATTCATTTCAGAGAACACTAGCAGTACTAATGATGTTAGTACCGCTTATGGTGTTTCTAACTCTTCTAGCCATAACTCACGGTATGAACATACTTCATCATACTCCTTATGTGCAAATCAATCCAGTTGTCCACAATTGGATCATGAAGATCTGGAACAGCTTGATGAGTTTGATTTAGAAGAAATAGACTTGAAATGGCAGGTAGCTATGATTTCCATGAGAATGAAAAAGTTCTACAAAAAGACAGGTAGAAAGCTACAATTTGATGCCAAGGAACCGGTTGGTTTTGACAAAACCAAAGTCGAGTGCTATAGTTGTCACAAGACAGGGCATTTTGCTAGAGAGTACAGATCCAAGGGGAATCAAGATGGGAGGAGGAGAGATGCTTGGAACACTGGGAATAAGGAAAAAGACAATAGGAGAAGATCTGGTAAACAAGAGGACTCTAAAGCTTTGGTGACTCTTGATGGAGAAGGTGTTGATTGGACTAGTCACTCAGAAGATAAACAGGAGAACTATGCTTTCATGGCTTGCAACAGTTCAGGTTCAGACACAGAGGTAACTTCTTGTTCCAAAGAATGTAAAGAGTCTTATGCTAAACTTAAAAAATTGTATGATGAACAGAGGGAACAACTTGGAGATGCCAGTATAGAAATACAGGCATATACTCAAGCTTTAAAGAAAGTTGAAGCACAATTAGTTGCTCATCAACAAAGTCAACTTTGGTATGAGGAAAAGATAAGGTTTATGAAAATTGACTTAGATGATAAAACTGATGTCCTTACATACCATAAGAAACTATTGGCAGAAGCTGAAAAAGAAAAAGAAGATTTAAAAGCTAAAGTAGAAAAATGGCACAACTCTTCTAAAAATCTTAATATTTTGCTAAATAGTCAGATGAGTGCTAAGGATAAGGCTGGGCTTGGGTATGGTGATCAAATGAATAAAAGTGTTTTAAGTTATGAAAATGAAGTTTTCCAAAGTGTGTTTGTCAGTAGGACAAGTGATATAGAAGATAGTCCTGTGAATGATAGATATGCAGAGGGGATGCATGCAGTTCCCCCTCCAATGACAGGGATCTACATCCCTTCTGGACCTGATAAAGAAATAGATGACTCACAATTTACATATGGTCCAAAGCAATCTAAACCTAGTGAATCTGATACTAGAAGCAGTGACTTTAATTCTTGTGAATCCAATTGTAGTGAAGAAACACATGAATCTATGCCTGAACCAGTTGTCAATAAACCCAAAGTAGTAAGTGAACCTAAAGTTTGGTCTGATGCTCCTATCATTGAGGAGTATGAATCAGATAGTGAAGATGTACATGTATCTCTACCCACAAAAGAGCAGGAAATACCTAGTTTTTCTTTTATTAATACTGATAAGCATGTAAAAACTCCTAGGCAAACTGTTATAGAACAAAACACATGTAGTTAGAGTTCTAAACTTGACAAAAAGGATTGTAGTGGTTTAATGTCTAAAAAATTGGGTTTGGGATTTGGGTATACCAAAAAGGCATGTTTTGTATGTGGAAGTTTTAGCCATCTTATTAGAGATTGTGATTTTCATGAGAAAAGGATGGCTAAACAAGCTGAATTAAACAATAGGATGAGTAAGGGGTCTAGTCAAAGGGGGATTAGGCCAGTATGGAACAATGTGCAAATAATGAATCATCAAAACTAATTTGTTCCAAAAAGCAGTACTAACTAGAAATGGAAAGATTCTAGTTAATACTACTAGAACTAGCGGTACTAACACAGTTAATACTGCTAGGCATAATTTTAACAGTCAGGCAGTACCAATTAATGTTGCTAGGAAAGTTAATACTGTTAAGCCTATTGTGAATAATGCTAGACCAAAAGCTGGCTTTCATAAATCTGTTTCACCTTTTAGAAAGTCATTTAATAGAACAACAACACTTAGAACAAATTTTTCAAAACAAAAGGTTAATACTGCTGAGGTAAATGCAGTTAGTGCTGTTAAGGGAAAAAGGGAAACTGCTGTTAAGTCCTCAGCAGGTTGTAATTAGAGACCCAAAAGACATTACTGGAACCAAGTCTCCAAATACAATGGTGGATCAAGTCTTAGAAATTGTTTCACTTTCAAAGATCCACTAGGCAGACTCAAGCCCAAACAGGCTTGGGTCCCTAAGAGAATCTAATCTCTTTTATTTAATGTGCAGGATTATCCACAAAGAACTTTACAGAACAAAGGGATTATTGATAGTGGATGTTCCAGGCACATGACTGGAAACAAGGCCTATGATAGGTGTAAAATACACATATCCATTTATACCAAAAATAGCCCTAAATGACCAAAAACATAATGAAAATGGCAAAAATATGCTTGTTTTGTGTTTGTGTGTATGCATGTATGGATAAAGCAAAAATCACGAGAAAACCGTCAAAAACGGGCAAACACGGACACGGGAAACGGAAGAGCACAAAAGAAGCCGGGAAATCAAGCCAAAGTCAAAAAGTCAAAGCTCTTGGTCAACTCAAGTCAAACAGTCAAAGTCAACACTAAAGACAAAAACCCCAAAGTTACAATACTAGTCCCTCAAGTTTCCAAAATTACACAAATGATCCCTAAAAGCTAAATGGGCTTTTACCTTTCCATGCATCCTTACCCGGATCCAAAGCCCAAAACCACTAAACTTTTCCAGGCCCAAAACCTTAGCCCATAACCTTTTATAATACTCCAGGGACCAAATGTGCCAAATCTGAAAGATGTTATACACTTGGATGAGTATTCTATTTACACTTTACAAAGAGAGGGACTGATCTTGCCAATACCCCAAAGTTATACCCCCTTTTACCCGTTCAGTTAAAAATAGGCGCGAAATCAAGTTATTACTGTTCATCATCGTCCCAAACATGCCCTCTCCTCATATCAAAGGGCTTCTCAAAATCAAAGGGTGAAAACGACAATTCAAGAGCTCTAGTACAAGATGGCAGGGTTTAATAGTCATTTCATGAGCTCTTATTGGTTCACTTAGCAAGGGAATGCCACGTGGATGTAAAGAAAGCACAAGAGAAGAGGGATTTTACTCTACTATCACTCAGAGAACAAGCACAAACGTCACATCAATGGATTGCCAGCTTGGCAATCCGTGTGAGTGATCACATGATCCAAGGGCCATAATTGATTCTCCAATGATTAGAGGAATGTACGGATGAGATTAGCAGGAGCACTTTTATGTATACCAAAGTGTATGCGGAATCTACACTTTGATACTCTAGAGGTGTTTATCAATAGAACAATAATAATCAAACA